>JAQQSW010000960.1:0-24662 GCA_028646575.1 Pseudocheirus occidentalis
TATGAAAATAATCCATGGGTCATTTCCTGAAAGAAATTCCAAAATTAAAACACTGGATTTTGAAAGCCAAAATCCAGAACTCTTAGGTGAAGGAGAAAATACTTCAAATACCTAGAAGTAATGAATTCAAGTAGTACATAATTACTATTAGGATCACTCAAGATTTAGCAGCTACCACTTTAAAAGAATGGGAAATCTAGATCACGATATTCCAGAGGCAAAGGAGCTAGGATCACAACCTATTCAGCAAAACTCAGCATAATCCGTACAGGAAATCAAAAGACTTTCAGTGAAATTAGGAGTTTTTGAAGATTTCTTATAAAAAAAAACAAGAACTGAATACACAATATTCAAGCTTACAACTGAAGAGAAGCATTAAGAGGTAAACTTGAGAAAGACATTGTAAAGGAATAAATAAGGATAAACTATTTACATTTTTATATTGGTAGGAGATAAAAATTCATCATTACCAGGGGTACTAGAGTCTAATTAGGCAGAGGACTGGTTGTTGAAAATATATTGAAAAGAATTGCAAAGACAGATAGAAGAATGGGAAATAGACACGTACTAGGAGAGAGGGTAGGAGAGTAAAAAATGAGAAAAAATATTTCTCATAAATGGGATGCAAAAAGAAGAATTTGTAAAATAGAAGGAGCAGAGAGGGGGATAATAATCAAAACTTGAATCTCACTTGCACATGAAATAATTCAAGATGGGAAGAATACAATAATACTGGCAGTTGGGTGTAGAAATCAATCTTGCCCAGAAGCAAAGTAAAAAGGAAAGTCATTAAAAGAAAGGGATAACTATAAGGGAATAGGATATAGAGAAATAATTTGCAATCTTGACTTTGAGTATGAATTGCATGAACTCATCCACAAAACACAATAGGACAGTAGAATGAATTAGAAACCAGAATCCAACAATACAATGTTTACAAGAAACACACTTGAGGCAGAAAGAAGCACATAGACTTAATAGTCTGGAACAGAATATACTATGCTTCAGCTAATTTTTTTTAAAGACAGAGGAAGCAATTATGATCTCAAAGAAAAAAATAAACCTCATTAAAAGAAATAATTAAGGAAAATATATTTTGCTAAAAGGTAGCATAGAAATTAATTAATACCAATATTGAACATATATTCAACAAATGTCAAGGTATCTAAGCGCTTAGAGGAAATGTCATATTAATTGAATTTTACAAAGAAATAGACAGTAAAGTACTAGGAAACAATTCCAAATTACTCTGCTCAGACCCAAGTAAATTTAAACATCCAAAAAAACAAAATTAAAGAGACTAGAGTACAATTTTAGAAAAGTTACATATTATAACCCTCAGAGAACAATGCACAGGAATAGAAAGGAGTACCCCTCAGGTATGTATGACACTTCCACAAAAATGACCACATCTGAGTGCTGTGGCCAGCACAGTCTAGGCCTAGCTACCAGTTGAGGAAAAGAGAGAGAGAGAGAGAGAGAGAGAGAGAGAGAGAGAGAGAGAGAGAGAGAGAGAGAGAGAGAACAGCCCATGGATGGATTACAGGAAAGAGACAGAGAGACGGGGATGGATATCATAGTCTGTTTATTCCAGAGCTATTCCATGCCAATCCAGTGATACAAGAAAATCATAGGGTTTATATTCCTAACTTCTGGGATGATTACATCTTAGACCTTGCCCATCCCTCGGCCTCAGCCCAAGGTTAATCAGTCCCCCAGATCTTTATCCTAAAACCACCTCTGGGGGCACAGTAGATCAGGAGTCCCAATCAGGACTTGCAAATGTGCATACTTTAGATATTCATGAGGACAATGAGAGCATACACCCAACAAGATTATACTATGCTTGCCTATCTGCTCAGTGCCCTTGTAGAATTGGGGTGCTAGTGTGCCAGGACCTCTGAAGGTCTTGGCCCCCAACATCTGAGAATACTGGAAACTTCACAAATGTAGAAAATAAGAAATATTAAGTGTAACTTTTTCCAACTCTGATGCAATAAAAATTATGTTCAGTAAGGAAGAACAGATTAAAAATTAGTTGGACAATAAATAAGCTAGTCCAAAAGAATGAGTGAGTCAAAGTACAAATCATAACAACAATACATAATTTCATTAAATACGACAATGAGACAATTTTAATGGTATAGTATAGTACAGCAAAGCAATACTTGGGGAAATTTAATCTCTCTCAACATTTACATAAATAAAAGAGAGAATGAGCAAATCAAGGAACTGGGCATGCCACTGAAAGAAACAGAATAACAAATTTAAAATCCCTGAACAAACAACAAATTAGAAGTCTTAAAGAGAGAATTTGAAAAACTGAAAGTAACAACCAACAAATAAATAAAACTAAGAGATGGTTAAAAAAAACAAGAAAATAGATAAACAATGGGGCAATTTGATTTTTAAAAAAGAAGAAAACTAAATCACCATTAACAAAAAGTAAAAAAGATGTTTAATCAAGTGAAATTAATTAAGAAGAAATAAGAACAATTATTAAGAATAATTTTGGGTAAGCATATGACAATAAAATTGACAGTCTAAATTAAATGAAATAATATTTACCAAAATATAAACTGACCAGATTAACTGGGGAAAAAAATAGGTGACATCTCTATTTTTTGGGGGGGAGGGGGGGATTGAATAAGTCATCAATGAACTCCCTGAGGAGGAGGAAAAAAAAACCATCAAAAACAGAATACCATATGGATTTATAATGAAATTCTATCACGCATTTCAAGAATAATTACTTTCAAGACTACATAAAATATTGTTAAAATAGGTACAAAAGGAGTCCTACTAAATTCCTTCTGTGACACAAATATGGTCTTGTTACCTAAATCAAGGATATTCAACATAGAGAAAGAAAATTATAGAACTGTCTCCCTAATGACTCTTCAGACACAGTTTCTAGATAAAATATTATCAAGGAGATTGTAACAATATATTGAAAAGAACATACACTACAACCTAACTGGATTTATAGCAGGAATGCAGGATTATTTGAATATAAAGAAAACCGTAAGCGTAATTGACCACATCCATAACAAGAACAAAAAAAACAACAAAAATTATATATTATTTCAACAAATGGGGGTGGGGGAGGAGCTTTTAACAGAATGCAAAACACATCCTTCTTAAAAATGCATTTAGAAAGAGGGGGAATAAGCAAAACTCTCCTTAAAATGAAAAATAGTATCTCTAAGTCAAGAGCAAGCATGATCTCCAATGGGGATAAACTAGAAACCTGCCCAATAAAATCAGGGGCAAATCAAGGATGCTCATTATCATCATTAGAGCTCAGTATTGTATTCAACTACTAGCTTTAGCAATTATACAAGAAAATGAAATTAAATAAATAAGCATAGTCACAGATAAAACAAACACTTTTGGTAGATAATATCATGGCTTACTAAGAGAACACTTGAAAGTCAAATAAGAAACTAATCAATAACACTGACACTTCAAAAAAATTACAAAGCAAATGAAACCATACAAATCATCACTATTTCTGTTCATTTCCAACAAAATTCATTAGGAAGAGTAAGAAAGATGCCACCAATTAAGAGAAAACTAAAACAACAATTAAGAACTATTTTGCCCAACTGCGTCCCTACAAATCTGACAATTTTAGTGAAACAGATGAATATTTAAAAATATATAAATTGCCCAGATTAACAGAAGACAAAAAAAATCCTTAAATAACCCCAATTCAGAAAAATAAATTGAACAAGCCATAAGTGAACTCCTTAGGAAAAAATCTCCAGGGCCAGATGGATTTACAAACAAATTCTATCAAACATTTAAACAACAATTAATTCCATTAATATATAGACACTTTGCAAACATAGGCAAAGAAGGTGTCCTACTCAAAATTCTTATGGTACAAATACCAAACTGATACCTAAAACAGGAAGAGTCAAAATAGAGGAAAAAAGATTGCATATCAATTTCCCTAAGGAATATAGAGGCAAAATTTCTAAATAAAATATTAGCAAAAAGATTACAGCAATTTATCATGTGAATAATACAGTATGACCAGGTAGGATTTACACCAGGAATACAGAGTTGACTCAATATTAGGAAAATTATCAATGTAATTAATCATAACAACAAAACTAAGAGAAACCGTACGATTATCTCAGTAGCTGCGGAAAAAGTTTTTTGAAAAAATACAACACCCATTCCTATTAAAAACACTAGAGAGCATAGGAATAAATGAAGTCTTCCTTTAAAATGATGCCATCTGCCTAAAACTATCAGCAAGCATTCTATGTAACAGGGATAAGCTTGAAACCTTTTCAAGAAGATCGGGTGTGAAACAAGGATGTCCATTAATACCACTGTTATTCAATATGATACAAGAACTGTTGGCTTTAGCAAAGGGTAGAAAAAGAAATTGCAGGAATTATAAAAGGCAAAGAAGAAACTAAGTTATCACTCTGCAAATTATATTATGATATACTTGGAGAACCCTAGAGAATCAAGTAAAAAACTTCTTGAAATAATAAACAACTTTAGCAAAGTTGCAGGATATAAAATAAATCCACATAAATCATTGGCATTTCTATGCATCACTAATAAAGTCCAATAGAGAGAGATAGAAAAAGAAATTCCAATTAAAGTTACTGTAGACAATGTAATATCGGTAGTCTGTCTGTCAAAACAGATCCATGAACTATATGAACAGAATTATAAAACATGCCTAACACAAATAATGTGAGATTTAAATGAATGAAAAAGTACACACACACACACACATACATACACACACACATATATAATGAAATGACAGTTCTACCTAAATTATGGGAAGAGTCAAAGAATTTACTTATTCAGTGTCATAGAAATCAAGTTACCAAAAAATATTTTATACAGATAGAAAAATAATAACAAAATTCATCTAGAAGAACAAAAGGTCAAGAATATCAAGAGAATTAATTAAAGGAAAAGCAAAGGAAGATGATCTAGCCTACCAGATCTTAAATTGTATTGTAAAGCAGCAACCATCAAACTACTTGGTACCAACTAAAAAACAGAGTGGTAAATCAGATAAATAGGTTAAGTACACAAGACACAATAGTCAATTACTTCAGTAATATATTTGATAAACCACAAAACCCCAGTTTCATTGATGAGAACTCATTATTTTACAAAAAACTGCTGGGAAAACTCGGAAATAGCATGGCAGAAATGAGATATAGACCAACAGTATACAATGTATACCAAAATTAAGTCAAAATACCTACATAATTTAGATACAAAGACTGGTACTATAAGCAAGGAACAGCTTATGTGTCAGATTTGTGGGAAATGGAGGAATTTATGGCCAAACAAGAGATAGAGAACATTACAAAATGCAAAGTGGATAATTTTGAAATTAAATTGAAAAGTTTTGCTCAAAAACAGCCAATGCCACCAAGAATAGGAGAGAAAGCTGGGCAACAACTTTTACACCAAGTGTCTCTGATAAAGGCTTCATTTCTAAAATAATATAGAGAACAGAGTCAAATTTTAAGAATGCAAGTCATTTCCTGATTAATAAATGGTCAAAGTTTTCAGAAGAAGAAATTAAAGCTATCCATAATCATGTGAAAAATGCTCTACATTTCTATCGATTAAAGAAATGAAAGTCAAAACTCAGGTTTCACATCACACTTATCAGATTGGCTTACATGACAGAAAAGGAAAATGATAAATGTTAGAGAAGATGTGGGAAAATTGCAAAAATGCCTTGTTGGCAAAGTTGTGAACTGATGCAATAATTCTAGAGAGCAATATGAGACTATGGTTATAAAAATGTTCATTCCCTTTGACCCAGCAATACCACTTCTAGGGTTGTATCCCAAAGAGATCGTAACAATGGGAAAAGGACTCACAAGTACAAAAATATTTATAGTAATTCTTTTGAGCAGTCTGAGAACTGGAAATGAGGGGATGCCCATAGACTGGGCAATTGTCGAGCAAGTTGTGTCATATGAATGAAATGGAATAGTATTATGCTATAAAAATGATGGTCAGGAGGACTTCAGAAAAATCTGAAAAGATTTATATGATGTTGAATGAAATAAACATAAAACGAGAACACCATATACAGGAACAGCCACATTGTATGAGGATTAACTTTGATAGACTTAAGTCTTCTCAGCAATGCTAGGATCTCAGACAACTCCAAAAGACTCCTGATGGAAAATGCTATCAACATCCAAAGAACTATGCAGTCTGAATGCAGCTCAAAGAATACTATTTGGGGTGTGTGTGTGTGTGTGTGTGTGTGTGTGTGTGTGTGTCTTTCTCGTGGTTCCTCCTCCCATTTGTTCTAACTCCTCTATACAACATGAATAATTTGAAAAATATATTTAATAAGAATGTATATGCAGATCCTTTATCAGGTTGCATGCCATCTTGGGGATGGGGGAGGGGAAGCAGGTGGAGAAAATTTAAAACTCAAAAGCCTATGGAAATAAATGTTGGAAACTAAAATTAAATAAATTAATTTAAAGGGGAAAAAAAGAGTGAGAAAGATAAATTTCATTTAAACTACTTTCAGACAGTATAAAATAAGTGGGATTCTACTTGCCAAGATAGACAAGATTTGTTTAATCACAATTACTAATTGCTCATGGTTAGGGAAAGACAATATAAGAAAAATTATAATATTAAGTGAATTAATTTATTTACTGTCATACTAATAAAACTACCAAAAATGATATTATAGAGCTAGAAAAATAATAGCATAATTCATCTGAAGGATCAAGGTCAAGAATATTAAGGGAATTATTATTTTTTTTGGAGGGCAGTTGGGGTTAAGTGACTTGCCCAAGGTCACACAGCTAGTTTTTGTGTTAAGTGTCTGAGGCCAGATTTGAACTCTGGTACTCCTGACTCCAGGGCCGGTGCTCTATTCACTTGCCACCTAGCCACCCCTAGGAATTATTATTTTTAGACAAGAAGTTAGAAAGCCTACTAATACCAGATATCAAACTGTGCTACAAAGCTATAACCATAAAAAAATTAGGTAATGGATAAGAAATGGGAAAGCTGATCAGCAGAACAGATTAAGTGTTATACTATAGAGAAAGAAATGAGCATAGTCATCTTATGTTTCACAATCCAAAAATTCCAGTTATTGGGACAAATATTCACAATTAATTTTTAAAAAGACTGTAAATTGGTCTAGCAGAAACTATATGTGTACAAATGTCTCACAATATCTACAAAGATTAGCCAATATGGATGATATTTAAGCATAAAAATTAATATCATAAGCAAATTAGAGCAAGGAAGAAATTATACAATATATAGACATAATTATATATATATAATATATGATATATATATATATATATAATAATATATGAGAAGAGCTTATGACTAAGCAAGGGATAATGAGGACTACAGGAGTCAAAACAGATCATTTTGTTTCTATGAATTAAAAAGGTTTTGCAACCAAAACAGTGCCACTAAAATTGCTAGAAAAAGAGGAAATGTGAAAAATCTTTGCACCAAATTTCTCTGCTAAAATCCTCTTTTCTACACTATATAAGGAACTGAGCCAAATATATAAGAAAAAGGCTATTATTTAATTTATAAATGATCAGAGCATATTAATAAGAAGTTTTCAGAGGAAATTATCATGTTGTCAATAGTCATATAAAAATGTTCTGATCAAGATGGTGGAGTAAAGGCAGGGATGTATCTGTTCTCTCCTCTAAACCCATCAAACACTTTCAAAACAGTGGTTCTTAAACTTCCTAATGCTGCAACCCTTTAATACAGTTCTTCATGTTGTGGTGGCCCCCAACCATAAAATTATTTTTGTTGGTTCTTCATAACTGTAATTTTGCTAGTTATGAATTGTAATGTAAATATCTGATATGCAGGATGTATTTTCATTGTTACAAATTGAACATAACCCACAGGTTGAGAACTGCTGTTTTAAATAATGACTCTAAATAAATTACACAGCATCAGAAACCACAAAAAGGCAGAATGAATCAATTTTCTTAGTTCAGCAGGAAATATCTGTTGCACCAGGTTGAAAGAGGTATGCAGTCCTTGCAAATCATTCCAGCACAGACCCAGCCACAACAAGCCAGAAGGAGGCCTCAGTGTGACTGAATCAGTGGCAGCAGTGGCAATTTCCAGATCTCTCAGTCTGCAGATGGTAAGTGTATCAGACAATGGGTCAGAGGATTTACAGGGGTTCCTTTGCTGACACCAGGGGCAGAACTGTGCTACGTTACCTATAGCTAGATCTGGGTCACAGTCCTACACCTCAGCTTTAGTTTGAAGAGGAAGATTACCACAACAGCTTGATATTACATGGGAGCAGGGACCCTGGTCACAGTTCCAAGGCAGAAAAGAGTACTTAAGGTCTATCATGAATGAGTTCAAAATACAAGGGAAGAATAAACACACCTCACCCTAGAATATACTACCTTGGAGAAGCCAAAAGTGTATAGGACCCCAGAATTACCTTTAAAAACAGTTGCACAAAAAAAAAACCTGAAGCTTGGGACCCTCCACTTAGGAAGCAGTGTCCAACTTTTCCATGATGTTAAAAGTCAAGAAATGGGCTGGGGAAATGAGCAAATGACAGAAAATCATCCTGACTATAGAAAGTTACTATGAAAAGGAAGATCAAAACACACACTCAGACGACGGTAACAAAATCAAAATTCCTGTATCTGAAATCTCAAAGAAAAACAGGAATTGGTCCAGACTATGGAAGAACTCAAAAAGGATTTCAGAAATCAAATAAGGGAAGTAGAGGAAAGATTGTGAAGAGAAATGAGAATGATGCAAGAAAATCATGAAAAAAGAGTTAACACCTTGGTAATTAAGGTACCAAAAAATACTAAAGAAAATAATAACACTTTAGAAAAACAGCATAGGCCAAATGGTAAAGAGGCACAAAAATACAATGAAGAGAAGAATGCCTTGAAAAGCAGAACTGACCAAATTGGGGGGGGGGGGAGGTGCGGAAACACACACACACACACACACACATACACATGCACATACACACACAAGTTTACTGAAGAGAATTCATTAAAAAGTAGAATTGCACAAATGGAAAAAGAGGTACAAAATCTCACTAAAAAAAACATTTCCTTAAAAGTTAGAAGTGGGAAAGTAGAAGGTAGTGATTTTATGAGACTTAAGAAGCAATCAAACGACATTAAAAGAATGAAAAAAATACTAGATGTGAAACATCTGATTGGAAAAATAACAACTGAGCCAGGAAATAGATCTAAGAAAGATAATTTTACAATTATTGAATTATCTGAAAGCCACAACTGAAGCAAAAGGATTCTAGCCATCCTCTTTTAAAAATTACCAAGGAAAAGCACCCTGATATTATAGAACCACACAGCAAAATAGAAATGGAAAGAATCCATCCATCACCTCCTGAAAGAAATCCATAAATGAAAACTGCCAGCAATATTATAACCAAATCCCAGAGTTCCCAAGTCGAGGAGAAAATATTGCAAGAAGTCAGAAGGAAACAATTCAAGTATGGTGGGATCCACAGTCAGGATAGCACAAGCTTTAGCAGCTTCTGCATTAAAGTATTGGAAGGTTTGGAATATGATATTTCAGAAGGCAAAGGAGATGAGATCACAACTAAGAATCACCAGAATCACCTACCCAGTGAAACTGAATATAATCCTTCAAGGAGAAAAAAAACATTCAATGAGATAGAGGACTTTCAGCATTCTTGATGAAAAACCAGAACTGAAAAGCAAATTTGACTTTCAAGTACAAGACTCAAGTGAATCATAAGAAGGTAAACAGAAAATGGAAATCATAAGGAGCTTAACAATTTTAAAGTATTTGTATTTTTACATGGGAAGATACTTGTGACTCATAAGACCTTTCTTATTATTGGGTAGTTAGAAGTAGTATATATAAACAGAATACAGGTGTGAGTTGAATATGAATGAATAATGTCTAAAAAATAGAACTAATCAATGAAACAGGAATATACTGAAAGAAAGAGAAGTGGGGGGGGTAGTATACAGTAAATTATCTCACACAAAATAGGAAAAAAATTTAGAGTGGAGAGGAAGAGAGGGTAGGTGAGGGGGAATGAGTGAATTTTACTTTCATCAGAATTGGTTCAAAGAGGAAATAACATACCTATGCAATTGGGCATAGAAATGTATCTTACTCTTTAGGAAAGTAGAAGGGAAGGCTATAAGGTATGGGGGTCATAGAAAAGAACGGCAGATTGGGAGAGGAGGTAGTCAGCAGCAAAACACTTCTGAGGAGTTAGAGGACAAAAGGAGACAAATGAGAATAAGTGGGGCAAGAGAAATAGGATGGAGGGAAATACAATTAGCAAACGTAACTGAAAATTTTTATAAAGAAATAACTCTGATAAAGGTCTCATTTGTAAAACATATGGAAAATACTGTCACATTTATAAAAATAAGAATGATTTCCCAATTGATAAGCTATCAAAAATGTAATCAGTTTTGAAATGAAGTAATCAAAGCTATCTATAGCCATTTTAAAAGACTCTAAATCCCTATTGATTGAAAAATGCAAATTAAAGAAATTCTAAGGTACTTCATAACTATTAAATTGGCTAAGTATTTTCTGTCAAAACATAAATGACAAATGTTGGAAAGCATGGGGCAAAAATGAGGTATTAATGCATTGTTGGTGGAGTTGTGAACTTAATCAACCATTCTGTTGAGAAATTTGGAACTATATCCAAAGGACTATAAAACTATGCACACCCTTTTGACCTAGCACCACTTCAACTAAGTCTGTACCTCCAAAGAGAAAAAAAAGGACAAGGACCTATAAGTACAAAAATATTTATAGCACTCTTTTCTGGGGGCAAGGAAGGATAAATTGAGGACATGCCCACCAATTGGGGAAAGGCTAAATAACTTGTGGTATATCATTATGATGGGATACTATTGTCCTATAAGAAATGATGACCAGGATGCTCTCAAAGAAACATGGAAAAGATTTTCATGGGCTGATACAAAGTGAAATGTACTGTGTACAAAGTAACAACAATATTATTAGATGACCAGCTGTGAATGATTTAGCTATTTTCATCAATAAAATGATTCAAGAAAACTTTGAAAGACTTATGATGAAAAATGCTATCTATCCCCAGAGAAAGAACTCATGATGTCTGAGTCCATATTGAAACATGCTTTCTTTAATTTTCTTGAGTTTTTTGTCTATGTTTTCTCTCACAACATGACTGTTACGGATATGTTTCGCAAAGTATAACTTATATTGAATTGCTTGCCTTCTGAATGGTGGTGGGATTGTGGGGATGAAGGAAAAGAGAGAATTTGGAACTTAAAGTGTTAAAAATGAAAGTTACAATTATTTTACATATAGCTGGGTGAAAATAAGATACTAAACAAAAATTCAAAATAAAAAAGGAAATGATGAAAAGGATGGTTTCATAAGAACTTGAGAAGATCTGTATGAATTGATGCAAAGTGAGGTAAGAAGAACCAGGAGAAAAATCTACACTGAAATATCAATACTGGAAAGACAATCACCTTTGAAAGACAATAATTGTGATCAATCCAATAGTCACCTCACTTTCAAAGTGTTCATTACAAAATATCTTTTTTTTTTTTGCTTTTTGGAAAGGAGAAGGCAGGGCAATTGGGGTTAAGTGACTTGCCCAAGGTCACCAGGTTAGTTTTGTGTTAAGTGTCTGAGCTGGATTTGAACTTGGGTCCTCCTGACTCCAGTGCCAGTGCTCTATTCACTGTACCACCTAGCCACACCACAAAATATCTTTTCCATCTCCAGGTAGAAAAGTGTTGGACTTAGAATGAAATTTGAAGGATGTTGTTGTTTTTAATTGAAAATCTTTAATGCAGAAATTCATTTTGCATGACTGTGTATATTTCTAATGTTCTTCTTGCCTTATCAATGGGTGGAAGATTTGAGGGGAAAGAGGGAAAAATTGGAACTGAAAAAAAGTTCAAAAGTATATGATTTTTTCAAATAATGCAAAGAAAAAATAAAATTTTAAACTATTGACTCCATTTCTCAATTTCAAAATAACTGAGTTTAACCAGATGACCTCTTATGACCCTTCCCATGAAACATCAATCTTATTATACCTTCCAAAAGTTACTAGCTGAAAAATTTCAAATTACATTTAAAGGAAAATTATTTGCCTGGTTATCATGTTATTTTAATAGAAAAATGGAATTCAAGGCCCTCATTTATAACACAATGAAACACTTTCTTCCAAGTGCTGCTACAAAACAATAAATTTAAAATTATGTCTCTACCCAAATAAGTTATCCTGAAACCTAGAAGCCAAATTTTCCAAACACATAAAATTTACCCAACATATATTCAATTACCATGAGTAATTTTTCTTCTAGTACATTATGCATTTTTATGTTAAGCCCATAGAATCATATAGAATATGAACTGGATAAGATTTATATTGAAATTGTACTTGTGAATATCTTTTCATACTCTTCAGCATGCATTCAATTCACAGCTAACTTCCGGGATATGGGAGAATGAACTGTCATGGAAATTATTCAACATATCCAGCTAACTTATTTCTTCCAGGCAGGTAGTGTACAATTATGCTAAATAATCTGTAGATCTTGGATGAAATTGTGAATGTATAGGAGTGTACCACATCCCCATGGGAAATGGAGAGCCCTTTCATTCATCCTGAAAGGTCTGTCCTTGAATCTTTGGACATCTAGAGAATTAGATACTAGTTTTTAGGTCAGCTCCCACTGTGCACAAATACTCTTTGCTTTAACCATTCAAAGAATACAAAAGAACTAATTTCTCTTTATAAATCTAAAATTAGTAGAAAGTATAGCACTCAGCATGAAAGATGTTGTTTGTTCTATTTATATATTTCTCAGGTCTTAGCATCAAGCCTTATGATGTATATCACTGCACAATCATAGGAAGCAGGACGGCAAGACAGAAGTAATTTCAAGAAGTTCGAAAATGGTAAGGCACTGAAAAAAAATGAAAGTACTGAAAATATAGACCATTTCTTCCATCACTATCAGAGCACTACTTTCAACTTGAATGTCTCTAGTTCTGGTGCTACAGTCTGTGTGCCAAAAAGCCAAAAGCGACAAGTATAGATTATTCAGAGAGCTAAACATTTACAAAACAAAATTAAGTGGGAAATTCTCTTTGATGCCAGTAGTCAAGCAGAAGAATCAGAGAATCCATAGCATTTTAATTGAGTTAATATATGTAAAGTTCAAACTCATCTAATGGAACATACTTTAAAACACACACACACAATAAAGACACAGAACAGCACGATTCTGAAAAATAATAATGTATTGAACAATTTTTCTAAGTACCTCATATTAAGTAAGAAGGGGTATGTATTGGATGACATAAGTAAGGATCATAAGTTCAGAAGTAAATGGATCTTTATAGGTGATCTCATGCAACAGCAGTTCTCAACCTTTTGGTTATTTTCAATTTAAATACATCCTGCATATCAGATATTTACATTACGATTCATAACAGTAGCAAAATTTACAGTTATGAAGTAGCAATGAAAACGGTTCACCACCACACGAGGAACTGTATTAAAGGGTCACGTCATTAGGAAGGTTGAAAACCACTGTCATACAAGTTCCTCACTTTACCTATGGTGAAAATGAAGCTCAAAGAGAAGTGACTTTTTCAATGTCACATAAATAATAAGTGGTAGGTAAATTCAAAGCCAGGTCCTCTGACTACCAATCCAGTATTCTATTAAATAATACTTCTGCTAGTACCACTTCGTCAATGGCACCAATTAAAGCAATTTTTAAAAATCTTTCTAAACTAAGTTAATAAATTACTGGTTCCAAGTGGTACCTTGTCTTTGTGTTTTGAATGTGATGAATTTGAAATCAACACATAAGTTCTCATTGAAAATACAAATATGTATTTAGGACTGGAAACATTCACCAGTCATGCTAGGAATACATTCCCTAAAATGGGAGTTCTCTTTCTAAAAACAAAAACAAAATGAAATCCTGGTTCAAGCTAGGTCAAAGAGCTTAGAACATGTGTGTGTGTGTGTGTGTGTGTGTGTGTGTGTGTGTGTGTGTGTGTGTGTGTGTGATTTCTCTCCATTGAGCAAGAAAACACTAGAAAATGTAATCACATTTAAAGCCCATCATACCACCAGTGAAGTCTGGGAAAAAGAATAGCACCTGTATTATAGATGTTCCATTTTGTAATCCCCTCATCAGTAAAATGAGGGAAATGGTGCCTCCCTACCTAACTTGAAGGGCTACCAAATGAAATAGTATATGCAAAGGTACTTTGAGGAATATATAAAGTTCCATATAAGTGCAAAGTACTATTATTATCATTATTATTATGATAAGAGATGCAATACTCAGTGCATAGGAGAAATAATTTGATCAATTATATAATAAAATTCACTGAATCATGAGCCAGTTCAAAAATTACTTTTAAAAATGATGTTTCATCTCCTCAGGTATCTGAGTAGAAAGATTTATTAACCACTGAGGTAGAATTCCAACATTCACCCACCTTCCAGGGCCTTAACATGTCAAATACCTATCACACAAGTTAACCAATCAATTAATTGATCAATCAACAAACAAGAGCCTAGGATATTTCAGGCCCTGTGCTAAGCACTGTTGATATAAAGACAAAACCAAAATAGTTCCAGTCTCAAATGAATCTATCTTTTATTGGGGAAAGAGCATCCATATATATAAGCAAATGCAAAATACATACAAAATAAAATGTAACAAGGAAACATTAGTAGCTTGGGAGAATTAGGAAAGATGTCATGAGAAGATGACTTTGGTTAAAGTGCATAGTGCAAGAAGGGGAGTGAAGAGCTTTTACTATCACCACTTTACAACTGAGGAAACTGAGGCAGACAACAGTTAAATGACTTACTCAGGGTCACAGAGATAGTAAGTGTCTAAAATGAGGTTTAAACTCAGATCTAAGGAAGTCATTAAATTGGGACTGCTTTAAGTGATGCAGAAAGAGTCAAACGTTTGTCCCTTTATTTTGTGAGTGACTTAGCTAAGTGTAAAATGCTATATAGACTATCTTTATCATATTTCAGCACTGAAGATACAGGAAGGGCACAAAGAAAAAGTATTTTGCTAATGGAAGGCTTGGGAAAACCCTTTTAGATCTCGAAAGCGTGAAGCACTTGACTGTTAATAACAGAAAATGAGGGAAGACAAAATATTCATGATAGCAGTAGTCACATTTTCACAGATTCTCAAAGTACCAAAATATTACTTATTCCCATTCCAATTTTTTTCCTTCAAAGTTAAAGTGTAGGAGAGATTTTGAAATGTAAGAATTATCAATGCTGTTTTCTCTGAGAAATTGGAAAATATTTAATAAAGATTGTCATATTTCCAAATAAAATATTTCCTAAATCAAATTCATTTATGCACTTAGAAATTAATATGTCATATCAGTTATATAATTAATTATAATTCCCATCTTTTACCCTTTTTTATGCCACCCTCTCAACCCATGGTTGAGTTCATTGGAAAGACCCTCATATGAAACAATAAAAACAAATGAAAAAGAACAAAAAATCAGTGCAGTTTCTCATACTTACAAACCTTCCCATTCACTTTTATGGCCAATACCCACAAATAAAGAAAAAGGAACACTTGCAAAAAGTTGAACAAATGTCTTGGGAGCAAGGCTCTATTGTTCCTGGAAAATACAGGGCATTTTTATGTACTCTGTTATAAGACAATATCCTTGTCAAGGCACTGAAATAACCTGGCTATTTCTGCTACCTGGATGGATCATTTCACATTAGCTAATTATAGGGAAGGAGCTAAAAAACTGGAAGACATTAAACAAATTAAATATTTTGCATAATGAATTTATTTCTATCCTCTGTATTTTATAAGGAAAAAGAAATATTAAAAAAGAGAGGAAAAAGCTGTAAAAAGAGAGAGGAACTTCAAATTGGGAGAAGAAATGAAGTACAATGGTCATACCATCCTAGTCTGGAAAAGAACTTGAAGTATACTTCAGATTAATAGGCAGACCTATTTAACTCTGTAAGTTAATCAGTTTATATTAATCAGTTCAACCTTAAAACCTCAGCTTGCTACTTATTCATTTTGGTTAGCATTTATTTTATACAATTTAAATAAGAATTTCATTTTGTCATGGTACCAAAGTTTCTAGTATATAATTTATACATATATCAGTAAGAATGATATACTTGAGGCAAGGACACAAGTAGATGGCTAGTGCAATACATGTAACCCAAGTAAAAGGTGATGAGAGTCTGCACAAAGGTGATGGCTATGGGAGGAAAGAGAAGGTGATGGCTATGGGAGCAAAGAGAAGGTGATGGCTATGGGAGCAAAGAGAAGGTGATGCATGAAAGAAGTTGTGAAGGCAGAAATTATAAGATCTGACAAAAGATTGATTGTGTGGGATGAGTAAGTCTATGTGAAGAGACAAGAAAGGCACTGAGATTAACAGCCTGGTGCCTGTAAAGATGTTGGTGATCTTTCCAGTATTAGAAAGGCTAAAAAGAGAAGAGAATTTGGGGGTAACAACAGTGAATGTTGTTTGGGGCATGTTGAGTTTGAGAATAATATAGGTCATCCAATTTGAGATGTGCAAAATCAATTGATTATATTGGAGCTTGAGTGAGAGAGATTAGGGCTGGATATGTAGATCTGGGAATCAGTTGCAAAGAGATGATAATTGAACCCATGCGGGCTGATGAGAGCACCAAAAAAAGACAGTATAGTTGGAAAAGAGAAGATGACCCAAGACATAACTTTGGGAGTTGTCCAAGATTGGTGGGCATGACCTAATATCCAGGAAAGGAACTGAGAGGATCAGGCAAACAATGGGAGAAAAATGCAATGTACAGTGTTTTGAAACTCTAGAGAGGAGAGGCTTAGCAAATTAAATTTTAAAATCTAATTTCAGGATCATAGTATTGGAAGAGACAGAAGAAGTCACCTAATGCAAACCCAGATGAATTACCATATATTTTCCTTCTGTGAAATTAAGCATCTCCTTTGCTTTTCATCACTTCAGGGTCTACAGAGTAAAAGAAGGCATTTCTGTTATTGTCACTGCCGCAGCCCTGGCCCCTACCGCAGTCTCATACAGAAATTGGACTTGAAGGCTTCCTCAACATACGAGCTGCCTGAGAATTATGTTGCAAAGAAACAGAAAAGCCAGGTGAGATCTAGTCATCTCCATCTCCATGCAACCTTCAAATTCACAATAATCACTTCGATTACCATTTATTTTCCCATGCAATTTTCTAATCACATTCTTACTTCCTATTTTCTTAATTCATGTGATTAAGAGATGTCATGTGCTGAGAAGAAGCAGAACATCACAGGTCAAGAACTGATCTTGAAACAAGGAAGATTTAGATTCAAGATTTGCCTCTGGTAGATAATTTTTTATATGATAGTGGGCAAACTTCTGAGAAAATAGATTTTATTGGTAGAGGGAGTTTCTTCAACTGAGACTTCCCTATACCAGTGAAATCATAGGCTTAATCCCTATCTTATCCATCTCACTTGATCAGGCAAAAGCACCTTTTTATTCCTGTATGTCTCCATGAATTCAATCCTTTCTAACTCATTTCTACCCCTCCCCAGTCTGAATATTCCTCTGTCTATGCCTTTAAATTCCTTTCCAGTTCTAACATTCTGGGACAAGAAAAAAGTATTTTTGAGATTTTGAGAGAAAAATAATTAATCTGAGAAAGTAATATAAATGCAATAGTAAGTAGTGGTAGGAGGGTTGCAAAGAGGGAGAGGGGAGAGTGGAACTTGTATTGATCAAATGGGGCAAATTCTCATGATGCCAAGTCCAGTAAAAATATCAAGAAAACTGCATATTTCTGGTGCTCCATTTCAAAGTGAGCCCAGAAACCATCTCAGCCAACAAATATTTAATATCCTTGACAAATGGAGACCCTTGCTGCCCATGAGCAACACCAGTTTAGAATATACAATATTTATGAAATACTATAGAGAAGGATGATGAAAGATGAGCAGTATCACCTCATAAGACAGTGAAAAGGGATGGAAATGAAAATAAGTCTCCAGAAACGCTGGTGTCAGGCACTCATAAGCCACATCATCCCAAGATCATGCATACATGAAAATGACAGAAGCAGCTCCTATGCCAACAAATGGAAGGGAAAATATCAATTTATCTGCTTTTCTATAACATCTATTTTCATAATCAGTGATAATGGAGCCATCAGATTTGGACCCAGATATTTTGGTTCTTGATCTTCTATAAGATGAAGTACAAATGGAACTTGAGAAGCAGCTGGATGTAATAATGTAACATTCATTAAGGACATTGACCTCAGAGACAAACAGCTTTCAAAGCACTGAAGATTTTCTCTCAAGATATTTCAGGACAGGGATGATTCCAAAAGAATGGAACAAATTTAGATAATATTTTTATTCTCCACCCCTCCCCACCCAGGGAAAGGTGATACAGACAATGTCAATAGTTGTCTACATTCTCACTTTATAGTACCTTTGTCTTTATGAGAACCATCATCCTTTATGAAATTAGAATGAGTGGATTCAGCTTTTATTAATGATTTTCCACAGTAGATCACTTCATTCTAGTCACACAAATGACTGAAATCAATATTTAATATAAAATTCTTCCTTATTTATTACATTAATTACAAAGAATAATTTGACAGGAGACTGATACATATAATACTATTGTAAAATATTCCATGTTGCATGTATATACATCACAGGTGTTTTGCTGCTGTCTTGGAGGATGTCCTGTTCAAAGTTTCAATGGTTTTCCAGATGCTATGGTCTACAGATGAATGTGCTGATTGAATTAAGCCATAGGCTACTATGTCCCATAGTTTGTTACTCCATCCTCAGCACTGATGGTGATGAATTTTCATAGTGGTATTTTTGCAAACACTTGGCATTAGTACGGCAATATATAATGACCAAATACTGCATGAAATATAGCATTTTCCTGTTATCTTTGGCCTTTTGACAAAATTCATTCCACTAATTCCTCTTAATCTCTCCTTTAATGAATAGCTATGAGCCATCTTTGCACTTAGCACAACTCAATTTCTTCTTGTGCCTTAATTTATAAGAAAGAATATCATGATTCTATTCTTCCAACAGTATGTCCTCTCATTAGTCACTGGACAAGGATCTCACATATGTGGCACAAACTGCCAAATGAAGTTTGTCAATGATATAAAAAATGGTGACTCTTAGCACCCTCCTCTCTCCTCTTTCCCACTATTCTGCCACCATCATGACAGAACTGGAAGTATAAAATTACATAGGAACGAGGTTCACGTTTTATCTTTCTCTATGTCATGTGTTGTTGTGGCCAAAATTATTTCATAACCAGACAGTCAACCTATTAGTGATGTGACTTTCACTAACAAACTAGTTTGGTCTGTAGAAAAAAGACTTGGCCTGTTTACAGGGCCATAGTCAAAGGTTTGTTTGCTTTTTTTTCCAGCATGGTAGAACCTTCTAGTCTTTGTACTCCACTAGAATAAAGAACTAAGCATCACCTCCACACCATGAGGAAGCCTGGGAGTAAGAGTTTGTGTATTTGCTATTCCCTTAGCATATCAATAAAATAATATTATATTTATATAATTCTTTAAAGATTACAAAACATTTTCTATCTGATATCTCTTTTGATCCTTAAAATAACACATATTATAGACAAGGGAACTGAAGCACAAAAAGTTAATTGATTTATTCAGGGTCACATAGATAATAAATGTCTGAGACAAGATTTGAACATAGGTCTTCCTGACTCTAATGCCAGCACCCTCCATTAGGCTATATAGCCAACAGTACATATATCTGTGACAAACACTGCACATAGGAAATTAGTTTTACCCAGAATTTAATACAAAGATAAGAGGAAGCATTTGGGAATTTGTGCAGTGCCTTTAATGATCACAAGTTGCTCTTCTGTGCAAAAACAAAACAAATTAAAACCCTTTTAAATGTAAATGTTCTTCTAGTGGTAGTATGTTTGTGAATCTTAGAGCATTATTATCTCAAAAAAATCAAATTAACACATCATATGAAGGACTGTAATTGATAGGCCTCAGAATATTTCCATTGATAATACATGGATAATCCATGGCATATATGGACATGGGTTAGTCATGTAGCAAAGTAAAAAATAAATTGATTGACTGGCTGAACCCATAGGTATTTATCAGAGTAGACAGATCCTTACATGGAATATCTAAGATAGAATGTGGATAAATAATTGAACAGGGTGAAAGATATAAAAGAGTGACCATCTCTGTCAATGATGGAAATACTGACTAATGACCTTCCAGAATTATTGAACTAATATGTAAAAAGTTCTATTTTCCCATATGCCACTGGGAAAATTACTGATTGTGTGGAACAATTAATCCTTCCCAAAGAGGCATAGTGAATAAGAGAGTAGTGGGATAAGTGATTTCCATGTATTCCATTCCATTAAGTGGAAAGATGACATTTCATTTCATTCTGATACTTGAGTAAGAAGAATTGAATAACACCAGGAACTGCATTGTGATGGATTTGTGATAAGAATGGTCCTAAGATCTCTCTGTGTGTATCTTCATTGTGTCATTGTGGTAGATAACCCACTCTTTTATTTTTTTTAAGGAAAAGAAATGCTTGTCTTGTGTTTTACAGAGTAAGTAATCATCCAACAGAGATAACTAGCCCGAGAACACTACACCTAGTGTTCTCTCCTCATATTCAGAATAAAGTTGTTGAGTTAAGGCTGTAATTAAGAAAATGAAACCGACAAATCTGACAGCATGTGAACCTGTAGTTAAGATAACAGATAATTCATTCTACTGGTATTTCACAGAGCTTTGGGTTTGAGATTATTTGTTGGAAAAATAAAAATGAAAAGTCAAATCCTATTTCCCAACTGTAACAATGTGTTATTTTTTCTTCTTTTGGCTTTAAGTAGACTGAGGGTGTTTTCTGTAGAATGAATGTCTTAATGTATTGCCATTCATACAAAAGAATTGTCCTGGGGAAATATGAGTCTTTTATGAGGTATTAAATATAACTCTTTTATACTGCAGTAAACAAAACAAAATGCAAGAGCTGTGGACATTTCACAAACCCTAAGTGACAGCTCTGAAGTGCTATAAGGGGTGATGTAATAAAACCTAAGACAAAACAGTCCCTGAAAGGCATTTAGGAATAACAGAAGCATCATTTTTAGGTATATAGGGGATAGTTCTCAAACTTCTTCAAGACCCTTTGGTGCTACCCAGAACACTCTCCTATAATAGAAAGACCTCTCACGGTCTTTCCATGAAGACACATTTCTTTCTCAATTATGTCTGTTTTAACAGTTAGGTTTAATGTAACTATTTGCTTATTTCAAGTAGATTGAGAGTTGTTCTCAATTCTGTTGCTTTGGAAGACGGTTCATTTCTATTCTTTTCTATTCCTAAAACAAATCGGTTAAACTGTAATGGCTAGAAATGAAAGTAAGTGTATTTTTGTGGCAGATTGAATATTTGCTCTTCAGTCATTCAGACACATATGACTCTTTGTGACCCTATGGACCATGCCACACCAGTACTGTGCATGATGTTTTCTTGGCAAAGATATTGAAGTGGGTTGGTCTTTCCTTCTTCACTTGATTAAGGCAAACAGTCATTAAGTGATTTGCCCAGAGTCACACATGTAGTAAGTGCCAGAGGCCAATTTGAACATAGGTCTTCCTCACTCCAAATCCAGTAATCTATCTACCACCTTGCTGCCAGTTTTTGTATGTGATTATCTTTTTCACTTTACCTTTATTGACAAAAACTAAATGATTTAAGGCTAGATACATTTCCATGAAATTTGTGTACTAGAAATTTTGTTAAAATTTGAGCCAACTCAATTAGTATTGGTCTAGCTCCAGTTTTATATACAACAAATAAAGCATGATTATCAGAAAAAAATCACAGAATTTTGGAATTATAAAGAACCTGAAATTCCCTTAAAATCTAGCCCAGTGGCAGTTAGGTGGCCCAGGTGAGCACTAGACCTGGAATTAGGAAGGATAGAATGCAAATCTGTTCTCAGATGTTTAGTAGTGATGTTACCCTCGGCAGGATATCACCTCTTTCTCTATTGATTCATCTGTAATATGCATAAAATTAATAATAGTACCTACCTCCCAGGATTCTGGTGAAAATAAAATAAGATATTACTTGAAAAATGCTTTTATAACTTTAAAGAACTATATAAATGCCAGTTATCATTATTTTTATTGTTGACATTATTCTAACTTATCTATAACTTATATCTGATAATATGCTATTCAGCTTCTTTTTGACTACCTTATGAGGCAGTCTAGTTTCATTGTTAGCTCATTGTTAGAAAGTTTCTATATCTAATTAAAATCTAAATCCTAGTAATTTTCACCTGATAATCCTATTTATTTTCATCAAAGATTCACCTGTCACCTCATTATCATCTTTTTAAAAACAGCTACATGGAATTCAATATTCTATTACAAATTTAATATTTAAGACCACATGTACCTTTAATAGAGAATCAAACAAACATGATACAATAGGAAGAGGAGTAGATTCAGGGTCTGAAAACCTGATTTCAAGTCCTCGCTCTGATTTTTACTGTGCAATCTGGGTCAAGTCATTTGCTCTGGGCCCCAGGTAACACATCTGTGTGATAATAATGTTTGCATCTCCACAATCATTGGGAAGAAATATTTTATAAACTATAATGTATTATAATGTATAAGCTATAATGTATATAATGTATTGTAATGTAGATGTATCTTATAAACGATAATGTATTATATGTGTTATAATGTAATGTATTAAACTATAATATATATAATGTATATTCTAATTTAATGTATAATGTATTGTAAACTATAATGTATATATAATGTATTTTATAAACTATAATATATTATAATGTATATAAACTATAATATAATTATAATGTATTATATGTGTTCCATTTCCCACAAAAATACATTTCCCTTTCATTTAGCATCTTTAATTCAAAATGCGCTACATTTAGACCTTTTCCTTATTCTTTTCATGATAAAGAATAGCATATGTCAAAACTGAGAAGGAACCAGAGAATTATTTTAGTCCAAATCAATTTGCAAGAAATTATCACTTGTCAGATTATCACTGACAAATCCTCATCCAGCCTCTGCATGGAGATATACAGTGAATGCATCATCTTTTAAGGTGACCCATTCTACTGTTGGACAGCTCTAACTATTCCAAACTTATTGTTTCATTGAAGTCTTTATCACTGTCTGCATGCTCATTAGTTTTTGTTTCAATAAATCACATTTTCCTGGTTGACATTCAGTGGATGAAATCAGTTTTCAAACGTGTTCCAGGAAAAAAAAGAAAAGAAAGCCATCATCTAAAATGAATTTAACTATATTGTGATTTTCATAGCAGCTCCCTATAATTATCTTGTAAAACAGTTCTACTTTACTCCTCAGGGCCAAGACCAGTTTATTTCCTTTTTATGTTAGTACTTGGAAGACAGTAGTATGATGAAATTTTAAAAAAGACTACGAAGTAAGAAAACTGGCTATTGCTGTCACTAACCACTTTTGCATGCTTGGACCTCAACTTCTTCATCTGCAAAATGCAAAAGCTAGACTGGATCATTTCAAAAGTCTCTCAGTTCACTACTTGCCCTCCAAACTAATCAATATTGTGGTGATGAAGCATGCTAATATTACAAGTATCAGTAGCCTGATAATGTGCAACCTCACAAAGTTGTATGAAGCATTTTCAATTTTTTAAAAATCTTTTCTTGTTTCAAAATCCAATTTTATTAGGCTACTTGGCCCTTGATCAAAACTAATTCATTTGGCTCAAGTCTCTTATCTCTGTTCCACTAAAATGCATCCTTCATCAAGAATCCTACTTCCCAAGTCACCAAATTAAGGCAAATTTTTCTTTTAGCAAAACTGAGAAACAAAATACTCTTTAAATATTCTATAAGAAAATAATACTATATTATGTCAGGAAAGCTCACGGTACCTAAAATAGCCACCACCTCATCATCCTGTATAACTTCGAGGGATCCTGATACCACAAAGCAGAGGGCATCCACACTTTCTCCAGCATGGTAGATGAGGTCTCCTGGAGCACAGTGAATAGTTTGGAATTCCACTGCCAAGGCGCGCAGGCATCCATCACTGGCCAGTCGGAAGGCAGGATGCTCATTAAAAACCTTGCGATTCAGATGCACACAGATATCTGCTCTCATGTCCTTTGGACAAATGGAGAGGACCTGAAGATAGTGAAATATGAGAGAGAGAGAGAGAGAGAGAGAGAGAGAGAGAGAGAGAGAGAGAGAGAGAGAGAGAGAGAGAGAGAGACAGACAGAGACAGAGACAGAGAGACAGAGAGAGAGAGACAGAGAGAGACAGAGACAGAGAGACAGAAAGACAGAGACAGAAAGACAGAGACAGAGAGACAGAGAGAGAGAGACAGAGAGACACAGAGAGAGAGACACAGAGAGAGACAGAGACACAGAGACACAGAGACACAGAGACAGACAGAAAGACACAGAGACAGAGACACAGAGACAGAGAGAGACAGAGACAGA
>JAQQSW010000961.1:0-24622 GCA_028646575.1 Pseudocheirus occidentalis
CACACACACACACACACGCAAGCACACTTTTGTTGTTGTTGAGTTGTTTCAGTCATGTTTCACTCTGTGACCCCATTTGAGGTTTTATTGGCAAAGATACTAGTGTGATTTACCATTTCCTTCTCCAGCTCTCTAGCTCATTTTACAAATAAGGAAATTGAGGCAAACAGAGTTAAGTGACTTGCCCAGGATCATACAGTAAATGTCTAAGGCTAGATTTGAACTCAGGAAGCTGAATCTTCCTGAAAGGAACCATACATCATCATCGTCATCATCATCATTGATTTAGAGCTACAAGGGACCTTATGGGACCAAACCAGGGATGGGGAACCTGCAGCCTCAAGCCCACATGTGGCCCTGTAGGTCCTCAAGCTCAGCCCTTTAACTTAATCTAAACTTCACAGAACAAATCCCCTTAATAAAAGGATTTGTTCTGTAAAATTTAAGACTCCACCCATGGACCTAGAAGGTCACATGTTACCTAAATGTCACAGGTTCCCCACTCCTGAACCAAACCCTTCACTTTATAGAAGAGGAAATAGGTGAACAAAGTGATTTGCCCAAGATCACACAAATAAGAAGTGTCAAAGTCAGGATTTAAACTTGGGTTCTGTAACACCAAATCCAGTCCTCTTTCTACTGCATCATTGGATAGATAGGTAGATAGATAGATAGATAGATAGATAGATAGATAGATAGATAGATAGATAGATAGATAGATAGATAGATAGATGGATGGATGGATGGGTGGGTGGGTGGATGGATGGATGGATGGATGGATGGATGGATGGATGGATGGACGGACGGATGGACAGATAATCTACCTACGTTCATACCTATGTATGTATAAGTGTGTCTATGCATTAGTAGCTAAGGTACCAAAATTCCAAATAAGATGTTCACATGTCCATGTAAAAGTATGGTTCCTAACTTCAAGTTAGCTGGATGTGTTTGAGCAATCTCATTCAAACCAGGGGCCATGATACACCCAAGACACTGGTAGCTGTAACAGTAGAAGTAACCACATTGCAGTGAGTATGTAGACTACAATCCTGATTGCAACCTTTTTCTCCTCCTTGCAAAAGAAAAAAAAATCATGTTTATGTCATCTGGCTGTACAGGTAACATACAAAATAACATCTTATGAATCTCAAAGTTAAATCTTATAAATCACTTGTTTTGGAACAGGCAAATAATTTATCTAGTCTTACACTGTTCAATATATACTACTGTGGTTTTTGCTTTAAATCTGTCTGAGCACTTTCAGTTTAAATTGACACAAAACTACTTCTAATCTAAGTTCAAAAAAACCTTGGTTAAATTTGCTTCAAAGTTTGCAGTATATGCCTGCACTTCAATAATATTTTCATCCTAGCTGTGGAGCAGAGATAAACTTCTGACTATTGAAGAAAGGAAGGATATCATCAAAAGCAAAATGACTATGTTCAAACACATAAAAGGAAAACTTTTGTGCCTCAAAATATAATTTAAGAAGCATAAGGGAAGCAATAGAACCTTAACAAACATAAGTGATAAAAGTATAATATCGAAAATAAAGAAGTGATATTAAACATATAGAGTCAATACCTGATTTCCACTCAGTAAGTAACCAAAAAAGATAAATATTCCCTTCATACATAAAGATAGTAAAGTATTTCATGGAAAAATACAAATTTACTAATAATTTGATAATGCAAATTAATATGACAAAATACTATTTATGCATATTAAGCTTACACTTATTTTTAAATAAGTGATAGGACATAACGATGGTGGTGCTGTATCAAAATAGGCACATTTGCACATTCCTGTAGCATTGTAATTTTACTCAGTCCTTCTGAAATGCAGTTTGACAGCTTGTCATAATGGCTTTTGTATACGAGTCAGCTGGGTAGTGCAGCGTAAAATGGGGACTGTAACAGCACAGGGTTGTTGTGAAGTTTAGACGAGGTAATATTTGTAATGGCTCCTGGCTAGTAGTAGGCAATATTATAAGCACTTGTTCCCTTCCCCTTTTTTCCCCCTATAAAAATACCCATACCCTTTGACCTAGATATTGTATTCTGGGAATTAAAGTCTTAAGGAAAAAAACTAGAAGAGAAAGAAAAGTAATTTATTTTTTTTAAAAAACCAACATTCATAGCAGTATTATCTGTGCTAACGAAAAATTGGAAAGTGCTCAAAGGCCCAAGAATAGGAGAATGATTCAGAAAACACACTGAAAAATGGCTGCTAAATCATTTGAAGAGGCAGCATAGAAAAGGAGGAAGCAGAGACTCAGCGCCATATTTTAGGTGACAGATACACTAGTCTGGGAGCAGAGGAAGGTAATGAAGACGGTAAATGCTCATACAATGTCATGTTATGTAGTTGAATTATTATTATTTTCCCCCTGGGCTGAGGGTTGATGGTTATGATTATTAAAAGAGAACAAAGAAGTAATTTCACTTGTTCTTCCCTCCTCTCTCACTAGGAAAAAGAGATTGGTGAGATACTGGTAGATTTGCAGAATCTGGACTCAGCCATTAAGTTCCTCAGACTTCCCCTTTCCTTTACCTTTAGCCTTGAAGATTTCCTGAAAAGCAAGAGGTTGAAGAGCTGGAATGGGGACTGAGGCTCTCTGCCTGCTAGGTGACTGAGTGGCTATTGATTCTAGGAATTAGTTGGACTCCTGAGTTTCCCGATCTATAGCCCAGACCTGCACAGCCTGCAGCTAACTCATGGCTTTCAGCTGCTTGTGGCACACCAAAGGATTCAGGGCAAGCTGTGAAAAATGTAGAAGAAAACATCCTGTGTATGTAAAGGAAATCCTTTGGAGGGCTGCAGGTTGTGCAGGCCTGCTATAGACCCTGCTGACCATAAACAACAGTCACTTTTGGGGATCAGACTTCTTAGTTTTCTGGAAATGCTGTGCATGTTTCACAGGAAGAGCCCGTGAGAAGCAGACCTAACAATGCAAGGAAAATAGAAACTCCCAGGGATCTGGAGGGCACAGCTTCAGGTCTGATGGTAAGGCCTAATGATCCCCTATCTCACTGAAAGCTGGTGAGTTGCTCATTCAAGTAATATGAGCGGGCACGTCTGCCCCTTACAGAATGTAGATGGGGAGGGAATGGAGATGTAATTTGGGAAAGAGGGACTGGACCTAAAGACTAGAGTGTAACTGAGGGCTAAATTTTTCATGAAAAGTTGGGTTATGGGATAAGAGAAGCATTAGATTGGAGGGGTAAGGGAAAAGAGAACATTGATAAGATGTCTGAGGCAACAGCTCTGCTTGACTTCCTGGCACTTGGCAAGGATAGGTTAGCAGCCAAGATGGGTGGCTCTACAGTGTGAGGGCAACATAGCATTGCTCCTTCAAATTCTTAAAAGATGGCTATCATAACAGCCTTAAGTCTCCAAAATCAGTACAGTAATGATGTTTTCTTGTAAAGAATTCCCTATGTGATAGGGCATCAAAAAATCCAATTCTAGGATCCTATAGATGCTTTTTTCCCTAAAACTTGCTTGGATTGCTAGGCAAATATGACTGCATATCTGCTAATTAATTTGGGACTGAAGAAAAGGATTATCAAAGTATATCAAATATAATGAAGTAGGGAATGGACTAAAAAATAGGTTCTAATGCTGGAAGACCTAAATGTTTTCATTGAAGCAGAAAATGATGGCATTTGTCATCAGTGAGAAAGTGACTCAAAATATAGTCAGAAAACAGCAAATTTGTAATGGTTGACACAGTCTTCCAGCTGTGCTTTGTTTAAGAGCAAAAATTCAATTTGACAAACATTTATTATGGACCCACTTCGTGTAAGGCATTCTAGTAGATGCTGAGACAGAAAGATGAAGTAAGATATGGTTTCTGCCCTCGAGTCATGCTGCATAAGTCATGGAGAAAGCAGAAAGGAAGTGTGACTCACAGGCATGGCACACGTCACCAAAGAAGCTAAGAGCAGCAGTAATGGGACTAAAGAGGGCCAAGCTGGGTAGAGAGTTTAGCGTAGTCAGCCATCAATTTTTTTTATACTTAACTTTTGTTTGTTTTTAGTTTACATCATTCATTTCCACAAGATTTTGAGTTACAAATTTTCTCCCCATCTTTCCCCTACCCACCACCCCAAAACAGCTATCCCACTGTATACCCCTCTCCAATCTGCTCTCTCCTGTATCCTCCCCCGTTTTTGGTAGGGAAGGATGGATTTCCCTACCCCAGTGCCTGTATATCTTATTTCCCAGTTGTATGTGCATAATAATTATTATATATTTATATATATATATAATATTTTTAAACATTTTATTTTAAAACTTTAAATTCTAGATTCTTTCCCTTCCTCCCTCATCCCCTGCCCCCACTGGGAAGATAAGCAATTCAACACAGGTTGTGTATGTGTAGTTATGCAAAACATCTCCACAATGGACATATTGTGAAAGACTGACTATATGTCCCTCCATTCTATCCCACCCCCCTGTCCCTTTACAAAAGTGTGTGCTTCTAATTACCTTCCCCCCCAACCTCCCATCCCCTCCCCTCCATCATCCCCTTTCTCATCCCCTTCTCCCCTACTCTACTATAAGGCAAGATACCCAATTTAGAGTGTATGTCATTCCTTCCCTGAGCCAAATTCAATGAGAGTAAGGTTGACCCATTACCTTTTGCCTCTCTGTTTTTCACTTTCATATTAACAGTTATCCCTTGCCTCTTCTATATGAGATAACCTCATTCTGTCTCTCCCTGTCTCCTCTCATTATATTCCTCTCCTGCCTTTCAGTTTCACCTTTTAAATATCATCCCTTCCTATTCAACTGATCCTGTACCCTCTGTCTATGTACACATATATACACACACTCACATATGTATTCATATGCATATATACCCTCCTATATAGACATATGTGTATGTATACATATATATGCATATATATATATATATATATATATATACACATTTATATTCCCTTCAACTATGCTCATACTGAGAAAAGTTTCATAAGTTACAATTACTGGGTTTTTTTCCCATGTAGGCATGTAAATAGTTCAGCTTTAATAAGTTCTTTATGATTTCTTTTCCCTGTTAATCTTCTCATGCTTCTTGTATTTGAATGTCAAATTTTCTATTTACCCCTGGTTTTTTCATCAAGAATGCTTGAAAGTCCTCCACCTCATTGAATGACCATATTTTCCCCTGAAACATTATACTCAGTTTTGCTGGGTGGATGATTCTTGGTTTTAATCCTAGCTCCTTTGATCTCTGGAATATCGTATTCCAGGCCCTTATATCCCTTAATGTAAAAGCTGCTAGATCCTGGGTTATCCTGATTGTGTTTCTACAATATTCAAATTGTTTCTTCTTGGCAGCTTGTAATATTTTCTCCTTGATCTGGGATCTCCGGAACCTGGTTATAACATTCCTGGTTTTCTTTTGGGGATCTTTTTCAAGAGGTGACAGGTAAATTCTTTCAATGTCTATTTTGCCCTCTGGTTCTAAGATATCAGGGCAATTTTTCTTGAGAATTTCTTGAAAGATGATTTCTAGGTTCTTTCTTTTGATCATGACTTTCAGGTAGCCTAATAATTTTTAAATGATCTCTCCTGGATCTATTTTCCAGGTCAGGGGTTTTTCCAATGAGATATTTCACATTGCCTTCTTTTTTTCATTTGTTTGGATCTGTTTAATTGTATCTTCATTTCTCATAAAGTCATTTTTTTCCATTTGTTCCAGTCTAATTCTGAAGGAATTATTCTCTTCAGTGAGCTTTTGAGATTCTTTTTCTCATCTGCCAAATTCAGCTTTTTAAGGCATTCTTCTCCTCATTGGCTTTTTGGGCCTCTTTTGCCATTTGAATAATTCTATTTTTAAGGTGTTATTTTTTTCAGTCAGATTATTGACTCTCTTTTCATGATTTTCTTGCATCATTCTTATTTCTCTTCCCAATTTTTCCTCTACTTCTCTTATTTGGTTTTCAAAATCCTTCTCAAACTCCTCTATCTATGGCCTGTAACCAGTTCATGTTTCTCTGAAGCTTTTGGTGTGGGAGTTCTGACTGTGTTGTCTTCCTCCCATTCAATGCTTTGACCCTTTTTGTCCCAAGAAAAGGATTCTAAAGTTGAATTGCTGTGCTGGTTTTGTTTCCTTTGCCTGCTCATGTTACCAGTCAGTTACTTGACTTTTGGGGCTCAGTAGAACTCTGCTTTTCAGAGGGGAGAGCTTTGTCCCAAATCACTGGGATTTTCCCAACCGTTGGAGCTATTAGGAGGCCACCGTTTCTATAGCCCTCACCAACTGTGGCTCACTGGTCATGCACCTCAGGACCACCACCCAAGAGCACGATCCTGATCCAGGCAGGTTAAGGCAAGAGCACTTAGCCTCTGAATGATGGTTTGGACCCCAGGCAATCTGCAGGGCATGAGCTCTGAAGCAGACATATGGATGTGGTTGCACAGCTGCCATTTCCACTGCTTCTGGCTCTGGGGGTAGGGGGCTGGATCCACTCTTCCTTCCTCCCCTTCCCCCCCCATCCAGCTGAGTTCCACTGACCTTTCACTTTGTCTTTGGCATTTATGGATTGATAATTCTGGAAACTGCCACAGCTGCTGGTGATCCACTCTCCCAAATGCTCCAACCATGGTTGGTCATGGCCACCCTGGGGCTAAAACCCTGGCTCATGCAGGGCTGGGCTCAGCTCCCAGTATACTGCGATGAACCCTTCCTGTAGGCCTGCCAGGCTGCCTTCAGTGGGAGATTTGTTTGTCACTTTGTGGGTTCTGGAGCTCTAAGATTTGTTTAGAGTCATATTTTCTAGGTATTTTAGGTGGTTATGGGGGAAGCTCACAGAGTTTTCCTGCTTCTATGCCACCATCTTGACTCTGCCCCCTCAGCTACTGATCTTACAATGACTAGGTAAAGTGGGAGTGATTGAGTGACTGGAGGCTTCAGATTGGTCACAGAGTAGGCTCAAGGTCCTTAGCCAGTAGGAGAAAGGATAGGCTAGGAAAGCTTGACCAAGACGGCAAGGTTAAGATGTTGAAGGCACAACAGTGTCCTGTGAGGAGTCTGAAGACTATCTCATAGAAGTGTTTGCAGAACCATAGCATCAGTCCATGGAACAACCTAATAATAATATCAATAACTGATAATAACACATTTCTACAGGGCTTAGGGCAGCTAGGTAGAGCACTGGACCTGGAGTCAGGAGCACCTGAGTTCAAATCTGGCCTCGGATACTAGCTGTGTGACCCTGGACAAGTCTCTTAACCCTGTTTACCTCAGTTTCCTCATCTATTAAAATGAGCTAGAGAAGGAGATTACAAACCACTCTAGTATCTTTGCCAAGAAAATTCCAAATGGGATCATGACGAGTTGGACATGGCTGAAATGAACGAATAGCACATGGCTTAAGGTTTGCAAAACACTTTCCTCACAACAAACCTTCAAGGCAATGAGAATATTATTATCCTAATTTAATAATTAAGAAGCTGAAATTCAGATAAGTTATTTACTGCTGGTCATCCAGCTATTAAGTGTGTGTGTATGTGTGTGTGTGTATACACACGTATACATATAAGCCTATATACATATATATACACATATATACACATATATGCATACATATATACACACATATATTTATATGCATACATATACATGTGTAATTCCAAGCAAAAGCAACTTCCAAGGTTCAGATTACCAGCATAGCAAAATCCCATTTATTCAGCAAACATTCATAATACAGAGAAAGTCAAAATACAGTATAATTCATACATTTCACAAGTAAGTTCTGGATTCGATCCAGGTCAGTCAAAGTCTCTTCTCAAATGGAGATCAGACTCCAATCATAAACAAAGTATATTCATTTGGTCAATCACAGAGCACAAAAAGGCCAAAGGTTTCCCACCCCTGTACTCAAAGTTATTACAATACCACCCATTAACACCAAGCATTTTCTCAAAAGGGAGCAGGAGAGTACAAAATGCCATCCACTCTTAAGCCATAACAAGGTCAAGATAACATCTCAGCATTGAAAGACCAAGGAAAGGACCTTCTTTCATCTTCCCTAGAGGCAAGCCCTCAGCAATCTCAGTTCCTGGGGAGACAAGGCTCAACAAATCCATAGCCAGTGTCCTCATCAAGTCACTCTCTGCCTGCAGAACAGTAACAGAACCCCTGAAAATATCAGCAAGGCCCCCTTCCAGGATTTCTGTGAACATACAACAAGAAAATCCTTCTTCGGGGCTTCTGCACCAACAGCCAGGTTCCAGGACCTCGACAATAGCAGCACTGTCCACCATCAGGTGATTCTGGAAAAGAAGCATCAAAACAGACAAACAAAATACCAGTATCACAGCCATACCTCCTCAGTTCTTGGCAGCTCCAGGTGGCAGTCCTCAAAAGGCCTGGGCAGCTCCAATGGGCTCTCAATAACTCAGGCTCCACGATATTGGATACTGCTCTTCCCAAAAGTCCTTCTTCTTCTGGCCTTTTCTGGGCTTGAGCCTCTTTCAATTCATGGCTCCTCCCAGTTCAGCCCTCTCTCTTCAAGTCAATAAGTCCATCCCACAAGTGGGATTCACTAGCTCTGGATCTTAACACTCAGCCCAAAAGCCAAGTCAATTCAGGAGCATCTCCAAATTCCATTACCATTACATTATGTATGTTTAATTTGCCTCCTATAATAACAACACATACTTTTTAAGAATCTTCTGTGTGCAGAACTCTATGCTGGTTACTGGGGAAAGTACAAAATTAAGATAGGACACGGTCACTGACTTCATGGAACTTACCCTCTGCAGGGGGGTACCTTATACAGTTCTCCCTTCCACATTGCCACTTTCCTCAGTGTAGTTTCAATGTATCTCAGGTCAGTATAAGAAGCTAGATGGGAATTTGTGGGGAGTTTTGCAGAAGTTGCAGACAACACACAAAGGCTAGCAGACAACGCAGAAAAAGTTTAGAAACTCAGAAATGCATGAGATATATGTCTAATATCAGCACATTTTATCTTTTAATGCCATAAAAATGCAGTCTTATTCTCTGGTACAAAGGGAGGGTCAAAAAATGTTGTGTGGCTTTTCCAGATTGCAGGGGCTCCATGCCCCTGAGCTCAGTGATGTGGAAGGGATAACCATCCCTGATATTTTGAATGCACAGTATTACCTGATAAATATATTAAAGAACTTTGAGCAAAGTGCTGTGAGGGTTCTGAGGACAAAGGTTGCTGCTGCCTGGGAGGATAAAGCTGCAGAATCCCTATGACTTTTGCTATCATAGGAAAACTTAATATTTTCCAGCATAAACCCTTGAGGCAATTCTTTCTTCTTTTGCCCAGTCATTATCCCTTGCTATCTGGTTGTAGTAAGTTTGGTTATTGTCACCTAGTCCTAACAGTAAGGCTGATGCCAGAAATGTGTTTCTTTTTTTTCCTGATAAACAGTCTTTCTCTTCTCATAATGTTTTTTTAATGCTTTAATGCATTAGAGATGTGTGACTGGAAAAATAAATTCAGGGGCAGCTAGGTGATACAACAAATAGAGAGCACCGCCCTGGAGTCAGGAGGACCTGAGTTCAAATCTGTCCTCATACCCTTGAAACTCACTAGCTGTGTGACCTTGGGCAAGTCACTTAATCCCAGTTGCCTAACTTTAAAAAAAAAGAGAAAGAAAAATAAATTCAGCAAGATCAAGAATGAGACCAGCCACATGCTCCATCATTTTCCATGTAATTCCAAGAAAGCTTTAGAAAGGCTCCCAGCATGTTGAGTACCACTCCCACTCCCACCCCCACCCCCTGCAAAGGGTTTGTGGGAGGACATGGACAAAAGTCACAAAGGATCACAATAGGTGAGCAAGCCTGGCTAAATTGTGTCCTGTATTGTTGGAGAAAGTACCCACAGATCACTGAAGTATTCGATCACTTTGATAAGTTTCTACATTCAATTACTTCTCAACAATCCCCTCCAAAACATCCGCCTTTATAACAACAGCACTGGCAACTGAAACAATGACATATCAAATCAAGGTCATCCAACAGGGCGTCTATGACTGACAAAGCACATAACGTTCTGTACCTGCGGTCACCAACCACTTCTCTAAGGAAGATGAAGGAGGCATATTCCAGCATTAGCCGGAACCAATATCCATCATTGCACATAATCTAAATTCCATCATCTTTTAACACTGCCTTCTATTACATATTATAGTCATTGTCTCTGTTATTCTCCCAGTTCTGTTATCATCAGTTCAGACAAATCTTTTCATATTTCTCTGAATTCCTCACTTTCATCATTCTTTTTTGTTGTTGTTATTGAGGAAAATATAGGTGGTTTAAATTTAATTTGCTTAGTTTTAGTTTTCAACATTTATTTCCACAAGATTTTGGGTTACAAGTTTTCTCCCCCTCTTTCCCCTATCCTACCCCAAAATAGCAATACTATTGAACACCCCTTCCCCCAATCTGCTCTCTCTTATATCCTCCCCCATGCCCTCTCTGGCTTTCTAGTAGGGCAAGATGGATTTCTATACCCCAGTGCCTGTATATTTTATTTCCCAGTTGCATGTAAAAAAATTTGTGTGTGTGTATATATATGTGTATGTGTGTGTGTGTGTGTGTGTGTATACATATATATATATATTTGATTTTGAAACTTTGATTTCCAGATTCTTTCCCTTCTTCCCTCATCACCCACCCCCACTGGGAGGAAAAGTAATTCAATATAGGTTATACGTGTGTAGTTACACAAAACATTTCCATAGTAGATATATTAGATATATTGTGAAAGAATGACTATATTTCCCTCCATCCTATCCCACTCTCCTCTTATTCTATTTTCTTTTTTTTTACATTTTTCTTTTTTTTCCACTCTAAATTAATTAATTAATTTTCTTCTTTACATCATTCATCTCCATGAGATTTTGAGTTGCAATTTTTCTCCCCATCTTTCCCCTACCCCCCACCCCAAAACAGCAATCCCACTGTAAAGCCCCTCCCCTAATCTGCTCTCTCCTATGTCATCCCCTATCATTCCTCTGACTTTTCAGTAGTGCAGGATGGGTCTCCCTACCCCACTGCCTGTATATCTTAATTCCCAGTTGCATGTAGTTAATACTAATACTAATAATAATATATATATATATTTTTAACATATAACTTTAGAACTTTAAATTCAAGATTCTTTCCTTTCCTCCCTCATCACCCACCCCCACTGGAAGGACAAGCAATTCAATACAGGCTGTACATATGTAATTACACAGAACATCTCCACAGGGGACATATTGTGAGAGACCGATTATATGTCCTTCCTCCATATCCTGCTCCCACCCTTGTTCTATTCTCTACTGTGTCCCTTTACAGAAGAGTGTACTTCCAGCAAACCTCCCCCTGACCCTGCTGTCCCCTCCATCATCCCACCTCTCATCCCCATCCCACCTACTCTCCTATGTGGAAAGATACCCAGTTTAGAGTTTGTCATTCCTTCCCTAAGCCAAATTCAATGAGAGTAAGTTTGACCCTTTCCCTTTTGCCTTCCTGTTCTTCCCCTCCATTGTAACAATTATCCCTTGCCTCTTCTATATGAGATGATTAACCCCATTCTGTCTCCTCTCATTCTAATCCTCTCCCACCTCAGAATTTCACCTTTTAAAGTATCATTCCTTCCTATTAAGTTGATCCTGTGCCATCTATGTACACATACTCAGATGTGTATTCATATGCATATATAAACCCTCCTATATAGACAAATGTGTATGTATATGTATATATACATTTGTATTCCCTTCATCTATCCTCATACTGAGAAAAGTTTCATAGGTTACAATGATCATTTTTCCATGTAAATAGTTCAACTTTGATAAGTTCCTTATGATTTCTTTTCCATGTTTACCTTCTCATGCTTCTTGTGTTTGAGTGTCAAATTATCTTTTCAGTTATGGTTTTTTCAGCAAGAATGTTTGAAAGTCTTCCACCTTACTGAATGACCATATTTTCCCCTGGAACATTATATACTCAGTTTTGCTGGGTAGGTGATTCTTGGTTTTAATCCTAGCTCCCTTGATGTCTGCAATATCATATTCCAGGCCCTTCAATTCCTCAATGTAGAAGCTGCCAGATCCTGGGTTATATGAATTGTGTTTCCACAGTATTCAAATTGCTTCCTCTGGGCAGTCTGTAATATTTTCTCCTTAATCTGGGGACTCCAAAACCTGGCTATAATATTCCTAGGAGTTTTCTTTTGGGGATCTTTTTCAAGAGGTGATTAGTGAATTATTTCCAGTTGTATTTTGCCTTCTGGTTCTAAAATATTAGGGCAATTTTCATTGAGAATTTCTTGAAGGATGCTTTCTAAGTTCTTTTTTTGATCATGGCTTTCAGGTAGTCCAATAATTTTTAAATTGTCTCTCCTGGATCTATTTTCCAGGTCAGTGGTTTTTGCAAGGAGATATTTCACATTGCCTTCTATTTTTTCATTTGTTTGGATCTGTTTAATAATATCTTGGTTTTTCATAAAGTCATTCGCTTCCACTTGCTCCACTCTAATTGTGAAGGAATTATTCTCTTCAGAATGCTTTTGAGATTCTTTTTCCATCTGGCAAATTCAGCTTTTTAAGGCATTCTTCTCCTCATTGACTTTTTGGGTCTCTTTTGCCATTTGAGTTATTTTCTTCAGTCATGCTGTTCACTCTCTTTTCATGACTTTCTTGTATCATTCTCATTTCTCCTCCCAATTTTTCCTCCACTTCTCTTAAAAAATATGGACTGCTTCACAAATTTGCATGTCATCCTTGTGCAGGGGTCATGCTAATCTTCTCTGTATCATTCCAATTTTAGCATATGTGCTGCCAAAGCGAGCACAACTTATTCTATTTTCTACTTTGACCCTGTCCTTTTTCAAAAGGGTGTGCTTCTAACTACCCTCCCCCCCAACCTGCCCTCCCTTCTATCATCCTCCTTCTTATCCCCTTTCTCCTACTTTCTTGTAGGTTAAGATACCCAATTTAGTGTGTGTTATTCCCTCCTTAAGCTAAATTCAATGAGAGTAAGGTTGGCCCTTTCCCTTTTGCCTTCCTGTTCTTCCTCTCCATTGTAACAGTTTTCTCTTGCCTCTTTCATATGACGTAATTTACCCTATTCTGTCTCTTCCTATCTCCTCTCATTATATTCCTCTCTCACCTCTTAATTTTATTTTTGGATATCATCCCTTCCTATTCAACTGATCCTGTGCCCTCTGTCTATGTATACCTGTACACATATATACACAATCACATATGTATTTGTATGCACATATAAACATCTATGTGTGTATACATGTATACATTTATATTCCCTTCAACTATCCTCACACTGAGAAAAGTCTCATGAGTTACAATACCGTTTTTCCATGTAGGCATGTAAATAGTTCAACTTTAATAAGTTATTTATGATTTCTTTTCCCTGTTTACCTTTTTATGCTTCTCTTGCTTCTTGTATTTGAAAGTCAAATTTTCTATTCAACTCTGGTTTTTTCATCAAGAATGCTTGAAAGGCCTCCACCTCATTGAATGACCATATTTTCCCCTGAAACATTATACTCAGTTTTGCTGGATAGGAGATTCTTGGTTTTAATCCTAGCTCCTTTGATCTCCATAATATCATATTCCAAGCCCTTTAATCCCTTAATGCAGAAGCTGCTAGATCCTGGGTTATCCTGATTGTGTTTCCACAATATTCAAATTGTTTCTTCCTGGCTGCTTGTAATATTTTCTCCCTTACCTGGGAACTCTGGAACCTGGCTATAACATTCCTAGGAGTTTTCTTTTAGGGATCTTTTTCAAGAGGTGAGTGGTGAATCCTTTTCATTTCTATGTTGCCCTCTGGTTCTAAAATATCAGGGCAATTTTCCTTGAGAATTTCTTGAAGGATGATTTCTAGGTTCTTTTTTTGATCATGGCTTTCAGGTAACCCAATAATTTTTAAATTACCTCTCCTGCATCTATTTTCCAGGTCAATGGTTTTTCCAATGAGATAGTTCACAATCCCTTCTATTTTTTAATTTGTTTGGATCTGTTTAATAGTATTTTGATTTCTTATCAAGTCATTAGCTTCCACTTGCTCCACTCTAATTCTGAAGGAATAATTCTCTTCAGAAAGCATTTGAGATTCTTTTTCCATCTGGCAATTCAATTTTTTAAGGCATTCTTCTCTTCATTGGCTTTTTGGGCCTCTTTTGTTATTTGTGTTAGTCTATTTTTTAAGGTATTATTTTCTTCAGTCAGTTTGTTGACTCTCTTTACATGATTTTCTTGCATCATTCTCATTTCTCTCCCCAATTTTTCATCTGCTTCTCTTATTTGATTGTCAAAATCCTTCTTAAGCTCATCCATGGACTGTAACCAGTTCATATTTTTCTTGGAATCTTTTGATGTAGGAGTTATGACTGTGTTGTCTTCCTCCCATTCCATGCTTTTATCCTTTCTGTCCCCAAAAAAGGATTGCATGGTCTGTTTGTGCTTCCTCTGTTTGCTCATATTGCCATTCAATTATTTGACTTTTGAGCTCTTTGCCATGGTAGAACTCTGTTTCCACAGAGGAGAGCTTTGTCCCAAATTGATGGAGTTTTCAAAGATGTTGTCAAAGGTCTGAGGAGGGTGCCCTCTCTACAGACACCATATTGGCAAACAGGCATTTCTCACCCCAGGACTACCACCCAAGAAAACGACCCAGATCCAAACAGGTCAGAGCATGAGCAATTACCCTCTGAATTATTGCTTGGTCCCCCTATGATCTGCAGGGCAGGAGTTCCTGAGGAAGCTGCAAGGCAGAGCTACAGCTGCTACTGTGCCTCCACCACCTCTCACCCTGGGGAGCAAAGGTCAGACTGCACCCTTCCTTTCCAACAGAGTTCCCCACTGACCTTTTACTTTCTTTTTGGCGTTTATGGGTTGAAAAGTCTGGAAGCCACTACACCATAGCTTCTGGTGATTCACTCTCCTGAAGTCTGCTCCAGCTGCTGCTGCCTCCCTGGACCCCAAACCACGTGGCTCACTCAGGACTGCACTAGCAGGCAGCATGCTGCAATGAACCCTTCCTGTAGACCTGCCAGGCTGTCTTCAGAGGGAAATTTATTTTTCTCTGTCACTTTGTCAGTTCTGTAGCTCTAAAATTTGTTTAGAGTCATATTTTATAGATATTTGAGTTTGGTTGTTGGGGGAAGTCACAGAATTTCCTGCTTCTATTTCTCCATTTTAGCTCCACCCTCCTCTTTCATCATTCTTTATGGTGAGACCACATCCATTATGTTCATGTATCACAATTTATTCAGCTACTCCCGAAGTGCTTGCTCTCCTTATTCAAAAAACGATTATTCTTTTTTAAACAGATATGTCTAAATGTCATGTAACATACTGTATGATATTCATGAATCAATTTGTAAATTGATGCCTATAGTTACAAATCATTTTGTCTTACATATAACTCTATTTTTTTTTTACTATTTTATTCTAATCCTAATTTTATGCACAAACTTTTTGTTAGCTTCTTTGTACTTCATTTAAATATTGTCTTGGAGTCAAACCTTTTTGATGTTTGTGCTGGTTCCCTGTTTTTAGGTTGAGTGGGCACAAAATGTGCAATTTCTTCAGCTTTTGTTCAATATTTTCGATGACGTCCTTGAATGTAGAATGATATTGAACACATTTAATCTGCTAGCGGCACAAGACTGGGAGGTACAGTTCATGTTCATTGGCAGAACCAAGATCTCAGAAGATGGTAGTATGTGATAAACAATAAAATGCTGGCTTTGGAGTCAGGCAGACCTGGGTTTGAATCCTGTCATACATACATACTAGCTGTGTGATCCTGTTCAAATCATTCAGCTTCTCTGAGACCCAGCTGATCATCTGTAAAACAAAGGGTGTGGAATTAATCATTTCTAAGACCAGTCAACCAACTAGCATTAAATGCCTACTATGTTCCCTGGACTGTATGAAGCACCACAGATACAAAGAAAGGCAAAACACATAAATAAAAATCAAAACAGTTCCTGTTCTCAAGGAATTCATTGTCTAATATTGAAACAACACAAAAGCAATCATGTAGAGACAAAACATATCCAGGGTAAACTGGGAGCAGTCTTGGGGGAAGGCACTAAGATTAAGTGGAAAAGGCTTTTTACAGAAAGTGGTCCTTCAGCCAGGACTTGAAGGAAGCCAAAAGGCAGAGATGAAGCAGTGGAATGAGAAATAGCCAGTGAAAATGCTTAGACGCTTTTCCTATCAAGCTATGAAGATCTCCACAGCTGAAAAGAATTCAATTCCAATATGATGAAATTTACTGTGAGTAAATGTGAAATTTTACTTGTGGATTTACATGCTCAACTAAACAAAGTATGAGACAAAGGTGGGCATGACCAGACAAGAAATCAGGTGACAAAGACCTGGGAGGTGTGGGGTTTGTGGTATACGAGTTCAGTACCAGCCAATGATGTGACATGACAGTCAACAAAGCAATGGAATCTTAGGCTACATGAAGAAAAGCACCAGGAAGACAATGGTATCATTGCCCTTTGCACTGGTCAGACAACATCTGAAAGATTGTACGAGACTGGAAATTATTTAGTGGCATGTTTGTGTGACCTTGTACAAGTCCTTTAACCCTGTTTCCCATAGGAAATACTTCGTGAATAGAAAACAATTACTTCTAAAGAAATTATTTTTCTTTAATAATAATTAAAGACAATTAAGATAATTAAAAATAATAATAATTTAAAGGGGCAGCTAGGTGGCACAGTGAATAGAGTACCAGCCCTGGAGTCAGGAGGACATGAGTTCCAATCCAGCCTCAGACACTTGACACACTTACTAGCCGTGTGACTTTGGGCAAGTCACTTAACCCCAATTGCCCTGCAAAAAGCAAAAAAGAAAAAGAAAAAGAAATGATGTTGTTCTTAAAATTGAAAAATATGTTGAATAATGAATGACTATATCTTTCAGTGTTGGTAATTTGATTAGTGGTCTTCCAGAAGTAGAGGAGGGTGAATGGTTTGGAGCAGGTGTGAAAAAGCTGGAAAAAGGCTATTTTTGCCATATTCATTCAAGCTGTGGGAGCACGATTTGTGTTCTGCTCTTTGTTATGAAGGTTGACTGAGTCATGTTTACCACAAACTGAATGAGCACATTCTGGCTCACTTATTAAAAACAATTATTCTATATGTACTATCAATAAAAATGAACCTTCACATACACAAATAAGAATAAAAGAAAGCTAACCATGAAACCATTTAACTATTTCAGTCACTTTATTTTTAACTTTAAATTTACTTGTACAACATAGTAAGGAGAGGGAATGGACCTTTGATTTCATTGGAATAGGAAACTTTCTTCTACCGATGCAACACCTTCTCTTCAAAGTATAGTCATGGAAATGTGCCTGACCTCTGGAAGTGTGTAACTTGTCCAGGATCAAACATCCAGTGCATGTCCAAGGAAGCCGATGAACTCGGGTCTTCCTGACTTTACAGTTGACTCTTTTTCTTTTTTGGGGGGGAGGGCAGGGCAATTGGGGTTAAGTGAGTTGCCCAAGGTCACATGGCTAGTTTTTTGTGTTAAGTGTCTGAGGCCAAATTTGAACTCACATCCTCCTGACTCCATGTCCAGTGCTCTATTCACTGTACCACCTAGCTGCCCCGAGAGTTGACTCTCAATGCACCACGTCATGCTGCCTTGGTAGCATAGTGCAGTAACAAAAAACTTCCATTTGCTTTCTTGTCTCTTCTCAATGCTTGCTACTGTTATCCTTTGTTAGAGGGCAGCTAGGTGGCACAGAGGGTGCCAGTCCTGGAGTTAGGAAGATTCATTTTCCTGAATTCAAATCTGGCCTCAGATGCTTGCTAACTGTGTGACCCTGTACAAGTCATGTAACCCTGCTTGCCTCAGTTTCCTCCTTTGTAAAAATGACCTGGAGAAGGAAATGGCAAACCACTACAGTATCTTTGCCAGAAAGACTCCAAATGGGGTCATGAAGAGTCAAATATGACTGAAAAACAACTGATCTGAATTGATTCTTTGTTAGACTGTTGTTAGTATGAATATTATTATTTTAATTCTGCTTTCTTCACTGTGTCCTGTCTTCTCATCTTTCTCTGTTATCTTCATGGCTGCCACTTTCATGGTGTAATAATATTACAATTATTCACGGGGTGGCTAGGTGGCGCAGTGAGTAGAGCACTGGCCCTGGAGTCAGGAGTACCTGAGTTCAAATCCGGCCTCAGACACTTAACACAAAAAGCTAGCCGTGTGACCTTGGGCAAGTCACTTAACCCCAAATGCCCTCCAAAAAAAAAAAGCAAAAAAAAAATTATTCACATAGCGTAATTTCTTTAATCATTTACCAAATTCTGAATACATGGATTGTTTCCTATTTTCTGCTTTTATGAGCAATGGTGTTATGAATTTTTTGTGCAGAAATATCTTCTTTTGTCAATAACATTTAAAATATAGATTATAGATATAGTTATATAAATGATATAGATAGATATAGACAGACACAGACGTACACGTAGACTTAGATGTAGACGTAGATGTAGACGTAGACATAGACTTAGACGTAGACATAGACTTAGACTTAGATGTAGACTTAGATGTAGACGTAGACTTAGATGTAGACGTAGATGTAGACGTAGACATAGACTTAGACGTAGACATAGACTTAGACTTAGACGTAGACTTAGATGTAGACATAGACGTAGACTTAGACGTAGACATAGACTTAGACGTAGACTTAGATGTAGACGTAGACATAGACTTAGACGTAGACATAGACTTAGACGTAGACGTAGACTTAGATGTAGTCATAGACGTAGATGTAGAGTTAGATGTAGACGTAGATGTAGATATATTAGGAGTAGGGTCGTTCAGTGAAAAGAGATGAACTATTTTTATAGTTACTATTCTATGCTACCGTACTGTTTCCAAAAAGATTGCACCATTGCCCCATAGCTCCATCAGCCGTAAAATAGTAGGCCGGCTTCTTTATTGCCTTGCCAATATAGAAATGTGTTTTTGATTACCTTTGCCAATTTAATCAGTGAAAGGCGATAATTGCTCACTTTGGATAGTATATTATGGATTAGCCATCCACCAGTTCTTGCTTTGTGAAATTCAAACCCTTTATTTCAAAGATTATATATTTTGCTTAGATAGACATGTGCCTGGATCTATGATCTAATGACCCTGCATACTTCCTTTATAAGAGCAAATTATAACTCTTCAGTGCCTTCCCATCCTGTGTGATTCTCATGACAGAAGACATGGAATCCCCCCTCCCATCACAATCATAGAAGGTCTATAGATTAAGTGAACAGCTGCAGGAATTGCAAGGGATGGTCCCTCTGCTTCTGACATAGCAGAAGCATTCCGTACAAGTGACCTCGGCAACATCATCAGCACCGTTAGCTCTGGGGATGTTGCTCTCTAGGCTTGCTACTATTTCCCCTCCCAGGCCTACATAGGGGCCCCTGTGAGCTAGTATGTACAATCCAGATAAGATCTTTTACAACAGGTCCAGCAAGAGCGGTTCTCATTGCAGGAAGATTGGTGAATTCTCTAATGGAATCATAGAATTACAGAATCTCAGAAGTGAAAGGAAACTCAAAAGTCATATAATCTAACTTGGTTCTGAAAAAAAAAGTCTGCAACCAATGGTCAGTCGGCCTTTGCTCAAACACTCTAGGGAGAGAAAATTCACCACTCCTTGATGCAGCCCATACCACTTTGGGATAGAAGTTAGAACATTTTTTTCTTATATTAAGCAAAAGCCTCACTGTGCCTTTTACCCTTACTCTTATTTCTGTCCTCAAAAGCCAAGCAAAACAAGTTTAATCCCACATGATAGCCCCTGAAACATTTGAAGACAGCTCATTTTCAGTCTAAAGATCCTCAATTCTTTTAACTGATTCTCATATATCATGATCTCAAAGCCCTTCACTGCACTGATCACCTTCCTCTAGACACTCTTCATCTTATTAACATCCTTCCTAAAATGAAGCACTCAGGACTAAATATAATACTGCAGATATAGTCTGTCTGGGAAGGAGTACAATAGCACTATCACTTCCTTCATTACAGACGCTGCTTCCCTAAATGGAGCCTAAGAGAATACTAGTTTTTTGGTTACCAAATAACACTGTTGACTCAAAGTGGGCTTTCAGTTTACTTCAGGTCTCATCTTTCACATGTTTTGCAATTTAGACATTTATCCCTATGAAATTTCATGTTATTTGATTCACTCCAACATTTTGACCTTTCAAGATCTATTTGGATCCAGATTAATCCAAGAAGATGGCCATCATTCTCAGCCATCATCTTGCTGCAAATCTGATATGTGTACCATCTTGGCCTTTATCTTACTCATTAATACAGGCAGTCTATCCCTCCCCCTCTGCCACGGAGCTCTCAGCAATTTAAGGCACGGTCTCCAACCATTTGAGAGAATGTCAGTGCAAGCAAGATGTAGCAATTACCATGGAGCGTGGATTTGATAGCCTACATAAATACATTCTGCCCAGTCAGAACTACCATGGGCTGGCAGAAGGTGAAGTTGATGGAAATGTTACAAATATATTTGAATATGAACTCACTTAAAGGAGCACTTAGCAGATTATCCTCTATCTGAGGATTCGGTGGCTTTAGATGACATTAACTCATTCTATGTTCTCACCTATAACTCATAATGGAAGTGCTATGATAGGTGCGTTGTCACTATCAGTGATACTCATGTACCCCCCTCACTTTCCTACTTCCCTTTAAGTGCTAACTTTTCCCCAGTAGAATGTAAGCTCTTTGAGGGCAAATCCTTGCTTGTTTTTATTTGTGTCCCCAGCACTTATCATAGAACATAATAAGCTCTACATAGGTGTTTTATCTACCGATCTATCTCAAGTAGCAACTTCCAAGAGTGAAGGTCAGTTAGAGAATGGTAAGGTAGGCCTAGAGGACAAAAATATATATCCTCCCCCTAGTTTTTAGAGTGTTTTCTTAGGGCCATGGATAAAGAAGAAATCCCAATGACTGGAACCTCAGGGAAAGCTTAGCAGCAGGCGCCATCTGCCTTTGCCTGCTCTAGAACCTACTCTTCCCAAACACCCATAACTTGACTCATTGATTCTGAACACAGAATCAGCTTCTAGGATGCACATTTAAATGCCCATCCTTCCTTATATACGTTGCATGATATTCTACTCTGGTTATCCACCAACTCAATTTGTATTTAAAGGTCCATTCTCTTTCTCTTTTCTCACATTCACATTCTACTTCAATAGCCCATTCACCTATCCCTATTCCATTACAAAATCACTTGAAGGATGGCTTCCACACCACCAATCCAGACAATGACCACTAGCACAGAGATAATATCTTTTCATTTTTTTCAATGAGGAGAAAAAAATTAATCTTCCAGACAGATACAAACATTGCATCTCCTCTCCACTGTGGTTCTCAACATTAACTGCAAGGGAACCCAGTGAGAATCTGATAGAGCAAAACAACATAGTGCCAGGAAATCTGGCTACCTAGGAGGCTTTCCCAATGCTTCTACTATGTATCTCCCTATTTAATGTTTTATCAGGTCGAGCTTGGGAGGACTGTGGGACTGGTGGCAATCAATCTGCTAGCACCCTAACTCTTGGTTCCTGTCCTAAGCTCTCAGAGTGTCTGTCAATGACATTGCTCCACACTCATCCCACAACAACTGTAGTTTACTCATTCCATATGAAGAATGTTGTTTCATTGGCTCATACCCCAATGATAATGATTATTCTAATCATTTAATAAGATTAATAGAAAAGGGTAAAATTGAAGGAGTAGTCACTTGTATTACAGCATGCTATATTCCACTCATATCCCAGTTCTAAATCCCAAAGCATCTTTTCCCTCAGGCTTTCAAACCCATGTCTACTTCTTTAAGTCTCTAAGCTGAAAGCTCCCATCCTCTACCCTCATGGACAAAGGGAAATGGGATATGTTTGATGTGCCATTCATGATGCTTGCTAGGGAAACAGGGAACTGGTCACTCAAGGGATTTTCATAGTCTCTCTAGCAGTGGTTAAGTTCTAGACTAAGAGTTGAGCTGCTCCAGTGAAATCCTTGCTGTTTTCAAACATCTTAGATACAGGGTTTGTTAACCCAGGGTATCCAAATTTCTTTTTTTTTTAATATTTTGGTAATTTCGTTTCAAAATAATTGGTTTCTCCTTTAATCCTATATATTTTACTATACAGTGTGCACAGTGGACAGAGCATTGGAACTGAAGCCAGGAAGACTCATCTCCCTGAATTCAAATCTGTCCTCATATACTTATTAGTTATGTGGCCCTGGACAAGTCACATCACCTTGTTTGCCTCAGTTTCCTCATCTGTAAAATGAGTTGTAGAAGGAAATGGCAAACCCCTCCAGTATCTCTGCCAACAAAGCCCCCAAAATGGAGTCACAAAGAGTCAGACACGACAAGAAAAATCAATAACAAAAACACAACAGTTTTACTGTATTCATTTGATTCATTCTGAAAAAAGCATTCTTAGGCTTAACCAGACTGCCAACAGTTTCCATAATACAAAAAAGTTAATAACTTACATGCTAAAATCATGACCCCAAAGACGACACATGAGAAGTCACCTTCCTGTAATCTTTTTCAGGGCAGGTGTGGTGGGTCTCATGAGTGTGAAACACTGATTTTATTTTCAGTAGTTTTTTTTTAATGTATTAATCAGTGGAACTGATTTTTATCTTCTTTCTCAAACAAAACAAAACAAAATAAGGGGCAGCTAGGTGGCAAAGTGAATAGAGCACCAGCCCTGGAGTTAGGAGGACTTTAGTTCAAGTTCGTCCTCAGACATTTGACACACTTGATAGCTGTATGACCTTGGTCAAGTCAACTTAATTACAATTGCCTTGCCTTTCCCCTTCCAAAAGAAAACAAAAAACAAACAAACAAAAAGCACCTTTGCTACATTGGATGACTCCCTTGGTGAAGAAAGGGATATAAGGACAAAAGCTATTAACAAAATTTTATTAAAAATAAAGACTTTCTGGGCCCAGACCAGAAGCAGCTAGAGCATTCAGAACAGTGGATCACTAGCAGCTGTGGCCATTTCCAGAATTGTCAATGCATAAATGCCAAAGACAAGTAAAAGGTCAGTGGAACCCTGCTGGATCTGGGGAGGATGGAGGCAGTCTGGCCTCTACTCCCAGAGCAAGAAGCAGCAGAAGTAGTGGCCCTGCAGCCACCTCCACATGGCCACTTCAGAGCGCCCAGCCTGCAGATCATAGGGGGGGTCCAAGAGACCATTCAGAGACTAAGCGTTCTTGCCTTAACCTGCCTAGATCTGGATCGCTGTCTTAGGTGGTGATCCTGAGATGTGTGACCAGTGATATACCCTGGTGAGGGGTGTAGAGACAGTACCCTCCCAATAGTTCTGGCACCTGCAATTTGGGACAAAGCTCTCCCCTCTGGAAGCAGAGTTCTACCATGGCAAAGAGCTCAAAAGTCAAGTAATTGCCTGGCAACATGAGCAATTCAAGGAAGCAAAGCAAGCACAGTCTTCCAGCTTTAGATTCCTTTTTTTGGGGACAAAAAGATTCAAAGCATGGAACGGGAAGAAGACAACACAGTCAGAACTCCTGCACCAAAAGCTTCCAAGAAAAATATGAACTGATTACAAATCATGGAGGAGTTCTAGAAGGATTTGAAAATCAGGTAAGAGAAGTAGAGGAAAAATTGGGAAGAGAAATAAGAATAATGTAAGAAAATCATGAAAAGAGAGTCAACAACCTGACTGAAGAAAATAACACCTTAAAAATACACTAATTCAAATGGTAAAAGAGGCCCAAAAAGGCAATGAGAAGAATGCCTTAAAAAGCTGAATTTGCCAGATGAAAAAAGAACTTCAAAAGGTCATTGAAGAAAATAATTCGTTCAGAATTAGAGTGGAGCAAATGAAAGCTAATGACTTTATGAGAAATCAAGATACTATTAAACAGATCCAAACAAATGAAAAAATAGAAGGCAATGTGAAATATCTCCTTGAAAAAATCTGGAAGATAGATCCAGGAGAGACAATTTGAAAATTATTGGGCTGGCAAGAAACCTTTCCTTCACTTTGGAGCAGAGCCAAGATAGTGGCATAGAAGCAGCAGGGTCCCACAGCTCCCATGCAGCCACCCTAAACACCCATAAAAATATGACTCTGGACAAATTCTAGGACTCTCAAACTCAAAAAATACAGAAAACACATCTCTTGTGGAAGGCAGCTCGGCAGCAGGGGATCATCAGGGCAGGACATGTTCAGAGGCCAGCCAAGCCTGAAACTAAAACCATGCCAAGGCCCTGGGGCAAAAGAAAGGAGCAGAGCCTAGCCAGCCACAGCCAGTCTACAAGGGAGAAGATCCACAGCCTCCAGAAACTCCATATCTACAAAGGTGTGAAAAATAGGGATTAAAGAAAGGTGTGAAAAATAGGGATTAAAGAAAGGCAGCTAGGCAGGAGGGACTCATCCCACAGGCCTGCAGGCAGGAGCAAAGACCAGCCCAGCATGAAACCACCATGCGATCAGGCTCCAGGGTGGCTAGGAGGAACCGAGCCTCCCAAGCCACAGTGTGAGTCTACTTC
>JAQQSW010000962.1:5424-24619 GCA_028646575.1 Pseudocheirus occidentalis
ACACATCTACACACATGCTCAGATATGTATTCATATGCATATATAGCCTCCTATGCAGACATATGTGTAGGTGTACATATATAGAGATTTGTATTCCCTTCACCAATACACATACTAAGAAAAGTTTCACAAGTTACTATTATCGGTTTTCCATATTGGCATGTAAATAATTCAAATTTGATAAGTTCCTCATGATTTCTTTCCCATGTTTACCTTCTCATGCTTCTTGGGTTTGATTGTCAAATTTTCTGTTCAGTTCTGTTTTTTTTTTCAGCAAGAGTGCTTGAAAGTCCTCCACCTCACTGAATGACCATATTTTCCCCTGGAATAATATGCTCAATATTGCCGGGTAGTTTATTCTTGGCTTTAATCCCAACTCCCTTGATCTTTGAAATATCATATTCCAGGCCCTTCAATCCATCAGTGTAGAAGCTGCCAGATCCAGGGTTATCCTGATAGTGCTTCCGCAGTATTCAAATGCTTTTCTCTTGGCAGCCTATAACATTTTCTCCTTTAACAGGGCATTCTGGAACCTGGCAATGATATTTCTAGGAGTTTTCATTTGGGAATATTTTTGAAGAGGTGGTCAGTGAATTCTTTCAAGTTCTATTTTTCCCTTTGACTCTAAAACATAAGGGCAATTTTCTTTGAGGATTTCTTGAAGGATGCTTTCCAAGTTCTTTTTCTGGTCATGGCTTTCAGGTAGACCAATAATTTTCAAATTGTCTCTCCTGGATCTATTTTCCATGTCAGTGGTTTTTTCAAGGAGATATTTAACATTGCTTTCTATTTTTTAATTTCTTTGTAACTTTTTAATAGTATCTTGGTTTCTCATTTAGCTTCCACTTGCTCCACTCTTAATTCTGAAAGAATTATTCTCTTCAGAATGCTTTTGAGATTCTTTTTCCATCTGGCAAATTCGACTTTTTAAGGCATTCTTCTTCTCTTGGCTCTCTGGGCTTCTCTTGCCATTTGAGTTCATCTATTTTTTAAAGTGTTGTTTTCTTCAGTCAGGTTATTGACTCTCTTTTCATGATTTTCTCACATCATTTTAATTTCTTTTCCCACTTTTTCCTCCACTTCTCTCATTTGATTTTCAAAGTCCTTTTTCAGTTGATCTATAGCTTCTAGGCATTCTTCAAGTGTCTTGGAAGCATTTGGTGTGGGAGTTCTGACTATGTTGTCTTCCTCCCATTCCATGCTTTGATCCTTTTTGTCCACAAAAAAAGATTCAAGAGTTTTATTGCGGTTCTTATTTTGCTTCCTTTTCCTCATGTTAGACAGTCAATTAATTGGTTGTTTTTTTTTAGGTTGTGTAACTATGCTTCCAGGTGGTCAAGCTCTGTCTTAAATTGCTTGGGTTTTTCCAGCTGCCGGAGCTATTAGGAGGGGAGGGGTGTTGTTGGTTCCCCCACCAGCTTTGGCTTGCTGAAAGTGCACCCCAGGACCACTACCCAAGACCACGATCCGGATCCAGGCCGCTCAACACAAGAGCACTTGGCCCTGATCAATTGACTCAGCCCCGCTGTGGGGTCTGCAGTCCAAGGGCTCTGAAGCAGCCCAGTGGGGGCAGCTGCCAGTTACAGCATTTCCTGCCTTTCCCCTACTGCTTCATTGCCCTGGGGGGAAGATTGGCTGAACTGCTTTTCCTCCGCCAAATTCAGCTTGAAAGCTTCACTCACTTTCACTGACCTTCTGTAAACCTGGCTTGGTAGCTGTGAAGATCCTTCAGGTGCTGTAGGTCTTCTCTGAAGTAGACTCATGCTGTGGCTTGGGAAGTACAGCTCCTCCCGACTACCCTTGGGCCTGGCCTCAGTTTCGGTTTTGGGCTGGGCTGGTCTTGGGTCCCTGCCTACCCTGGTGAACCCCTCCTGCCAAGCTGCCTTTTTCTAATCCTTATTTTTCATGCCTTGGTAGATGTGGAGTTTGCACGGGGTGCTGTAGATCTTCTGTCTTGTAGACTGGCTGGGGCTCTGCTTGGCTTGTCCCGAATGCCCTGGGACCTTGCTACGTTTTGGTTTCAGGATGAGCTGGCCTTGGCTCCAGGCCTGCCAAGGTGAGCCCCTCCTCCTGAGCTGCCTTCAGAAAGAGATGTGTTTTCTGTATTTTTGTGAGTTTGAGAGTCCTAGACTTTGTTGAGAGTCATATTTTATGGTGGCTGTGTGGGAGCTGCGGAACCTTGCTGCTTCTATGCCGCCATCTTGGCTCCAACTTGTTAAGTTTCAATGCTAGATATTTTTATTTTGTGAATGATCTCTGATGTTAAACATTTGGACATTTTAAAAGTAAGAGAATGGGCTTTTGTTTTAGGGAGGAAGGGCAGTGGTTTAAATATACCATTATCTAATTGCTTCATACGTTTAGATAACCATGATAGAACTTTCAATGACACTTTTCACTTAAGATGCTTAAGCTGTACTGATATTCTACTATTCAAATGCAGAAATAATGTATACAGTTAATCAAGGCCATACATTTAATATTGATTACAAAGAGTTCAACATCGGGGCGGCCAGGTGGCGCAGTGAATAGAGCACCGGCCCTGGAGTCAGGAGGACCTGAGTTCAAATCCGGCCTCACACACTTAACACACACACACACAAAAACTAGCCGTGTGACCTTGGGCAAGTCACTTAACCCCCAACTGCCCTCCAAAAAGCAAAAAAATAAAAAATTAAAAAAAATAAGAGTTCAACATCTAGTGTCCTGTTATCTTATAATAGTTCTTATACCCCAGTTTTCTAGAATCATAGAATCTTTCTGTAGGAAGAAGTCTTTGGGGTCATTGATTCCAAAGTCAATGGGAAGCTCAAACCCAGGGGTGGCTACGTGGCTCAGTAAATAGAGACTGGCCCTGGAGTAAGGGGGACCTAGGTTCAAATCCAGCCTCAGACACTTAACACTTACTAGCCCTTTGACCTTGGACAAGTCGCTTATCCTGAACTGCCCCACAAAAAGCAAAAACAAAAACAAAAACAAACAAACAAACAAATGCTCGAAACCTTGAATCAATGCTAAGTAAATAGCCAGATTTGTTATGAAACTTCCCATGGTGAAAAGCTCAGAAACTCAGGAGGAAAATCATTCTATTTTTAGACAGCTCTAATTGTTATAAATATTTTCCCCCTTTATTTTGAATTGAAGTCTCCCTTCTTCTCCTGGATCAGCTTCTGTTCCTTGACTTCATCAACATTTCTCAACTTCATTCTTACTTAGGAATTTCCCCAAGGGCCTAAGGCATTCTTATCTTGGAAAATCCCTCAACCCTTCTTATATGGGGGAGTTCCTTCCAGGGCCCCAATTTTAGAGAGGGGTCTAAATCAACCATGTTTCATTCACCTCCATGTTTTTCATCTGAGTTTGGATTTTGCCATTAGTCCATTAGTCATTAAACATTTATTAAACACCTATTATGTACCTGGTGCATTGCTAAGCACTGGGGATACAAAAATAAGCAAAAAAATGGTCCTTATCCACAAGGAGCTCCCACTCTAATGACAGACAAGTTAAAAAAATGTATAGGGGTTGCTAGGTGGCACAGTGAATAAAGTATTGGCCCCTTAGTCAGGAGGACTTGAGTTTAAATTCGGCCTCAGACTTTTAACACTTACTAGTAGCAGTGTGACCTTGGGTGAGTCACTTAATCCCCATTGCCCTGCCCTCTTCCCTCCCCCTAAAAAATGTACAACTAAAAAACCTATGATAGAGAGGAAATATCAATCAAAGGAAAGATACTAGAATTAAGATAATTTGGGAAAGGCTTGTTGCAGAAGATGGGTATTTAATTAGCTCTTAAAGAAAGCCATGGAATGTAATAAGTAGAGATGAAGAAGGAAATTATTCCAGTCATGAATGGAACACCTTGTTCAGGGAAGATCAAGAGTCAGAATGTTACCAATTAAAGATTACATCATGAGGAGTAAGATATAAGAGGATTGTAAAGGTAGGAGGGCATTCGGTTATGAGGAGCTTTTACCACCAAAGGATTTTATATTTGATCCTGAAGGACACCTTAGAAAAAATCACTTTGATGACTGAATGTAAGGTGGATTACAGTGGTAAATGATGTTGTGCGAATACTCTTCTTTTCATAACTATCTTTTTTTTGTATATATTGCCTTCCCTCATAGAATATAAACTCCATGAGCTTAGCCTTGTGCCTAGTACATAGTCAGTACTCTACTGCATGTTGTCTTACTTTGCCTCACTATAACTTCCACTCATTGGTCCTCATTCTTTTCTTGGAGTCAATCAGAATAACTCTAAATATTCTATCAAATGAGTTCTTTTCAGAAAAAAAATGTAACCACTTCCCATTTCTTCTTCAGTATTTTTTTTTTCAGACTAAAATTGGCAGCACATTGGACAAGTGACATCTGACAGAATGCAAAGGAATCCTACTGGTTGGTTGCCAGTTAAGATATTTGGCAAAGTGAATTTGTAACCAGAAGGCTTATAATAAAACATTGTATGCCTTACATTTTTTCCCTACAGTGTTTAGAGTATCTATGCTATTATATGAGCTAAATGGTCATTTTAAATGGAGGAACTTAGAGGAGGAACAAAGTCTGAATTTTCAAAATGGAGAGAACTGAAGTTGAATTTGTTTATGTAGGTCACTTGTATTTCCCGACTTGTGAGGATCTTATTTTTTTTTTCACAGCTCAAGTACCATTACTGAAATTTTCTCTTGTGATGTGCTTATATATTTGTGTCAGCTCAAAGCACTTGCCAGAATTAAAAACTCGTGTCTGTCACCTCCTAAATCCAGTCAAAATGAACACTTTAGAATTGGATCTTACGTTTCATGCCTTTATAATCCACATATGCTCTCTTATTGTCTCTCCGTCATCCATTATTATATGGCTTACTGGGAGATAAAATTAACTATGTATTCTGATGTATATACCTTGGTTTCATAGGTTTAGAGTTGGAAAAAATCTGGGAGGTTATTTATTTCAATTCCTTCAGTTTGTCAGTGAGGAAATTGAGACCCACAAAATTTATGGAATATGACCAAAGTCAAATAGTAAGTGATTGAGCCAGGATTTGAATACAGATTCTTTGATGATAATTGGTCAGCAGCCTGAATTTAGAAACATATTCAAATTCTAGTTCTGCCAATTAATTCCTACATAACTTTGGGCAACTTATTTCACCTCTCTACCTTAATTTATTAATCTGTGAAGAGTATGACTAAATATAGTAAGAATCATTTATTAAACATTCACTCTGTGTTAATCTCTGTGCTAAAAGCTAAGGATAAGAATAAGAAAGATCTCAACTAGTTTACATTCTAAGAAAGGGAGACAAAACATATAGGGAGTGGTGGCTATGCAAGAAATATTTCCAGGATGGTGAGCAGAACCACAGGACAAACGAATGATGTTCCTTTTCCAGAAGCAACTGCTATATTGATTTGATTATTATGCCCAAACAAAGAATTGGAGGTGGAAGGGAAGAGGTCTGCATGCACACATGCTGGCATGATAAGTGGCATGATCAGGCAACTGGGACTGGGTAGCTGCAGGGAACTCTCACCAATTAGTAGGACATAAGATTGTGAGCAAGAGAATCAGTAGAAGAGAATAAGTACTTATTGTCTACTATGTGCCAGGCACTGAGTTTAGTACTTTATAAATATTTCTTTTGAGAGAGGACATTCCAGGAAGAAGGGTAAAGTAGCAGGAATAGATGTCCTAATGGCATTGCAGGAAGATAGTATGAAGGACTTGAATTAAATCACCTCTATTGTTCCTTACAGCTCTGATTCTGAGTACAATAATTTAAACCTAGGAGCACTTCTTCTGTACTAAGCTAGATCTGCAAAAATGTTAGTAGGGAGCCTATTGTTTCCACCAAGGCAGGGCATAGTTAATTTCCTTTCACATTTTATGTATATTTTAGAAATGATATAAGAATTTTTCCAGTATGCTGAATTACTGGTAAATAACCAAGACATTTGCAAGGGGAGAATAAAAGGTATTTTATGTGTCCAATTAAATCAATTAAATTAGAAGCTAGACTGAGAGCATTTTCAGCCATTTGCCTGCTCCCTGCCAAAATTGGTGAGTCAGAATTGTGGGTCCACACCTCAACTAGAATTATGCTTCGAGTTACATCCCTGGGACTTAACAGTGACTTATTTGGAAGAGGGGGTGGCGATTTCAAAAGCTGAATCTCAAAGTGCATTTTCAGGGATCACATGTACCTAGCTATTCGGCAAAGATTCTGGCAGAAGGGAAGACTGAGATATGTGTAAAATGTTTTTAAATACAAATAATGCTTTCAACTTTATGGATAACAGGAAAATTTGAAAAGGCATTCTTCTAATATCTGTTTTATGTCAAAATGTTCAGATTGTAGGAAAAAAACAATAAGAAATGACAGAAGTTCTTATTCTCCACATAAAGATGCATTAACTTTGTTTTTATTTTATGACTTGTTTTGTTTTTTAAAGTAACAATTCTGATAAAAAATACTTGTTTTTTTACTGTTACTGCAGCTCCTGTATTGAATATAATGATATTTTGCTTTCTGCTTCCCTCTTTAAATCAGTGAATAAACAAAAATGAATTACTCTTTCAACATGAAGTTTGATAGAAATTGTCCCTTGGTGAGCAAAGGATCTTCAGCATGTTTAAAAGTATCTATGTGTCCACTAGGAAAAGCAGTGGGCTCTCTTCCTCACTTTTTATTCATGTGTGAATTGAACCTTAAGAGTAGAAGGTTATTTATATTCAAGTTACTTCTTGGGAGAAACCTTTTTGCAAATGAGAACCACACCATGGGGTCTACTTGATTTTTCAGTCACATGTTATGTGTGAAGCTGCTTGGCATTGTAATAGCTGCCACCCATACATTCACAAATTTAGGGGAAAAATAATATGATCACATTGTCAAAACATAAGACATTAGATCATCCCATTTCCAGAGAACCCAGAAGGAAACTGGAGCTTTGAAAAGTACAGCAAGAGAGTATTTTCTAACCTAAGCTGTTTGGTCACTGTTGGATTTAGTATTCAGTAAATTTCAGGGATTGGGAGATAGGGACAACTATGATTTTCACGTACATTTACAAAATAAGAAAAGACATCTGCTGAACCCATTGACAAAATAGTAAAATAACAGTACAATTCTTCTAAATCATTCATCAGAGTCAACAACTGAGCTAATAATTTCCAAACTCTGGAAGAGTTGCAATGCCAGAGAATTGTTGTTGGTGTTTGTCCTTTAGTTTTGAAGAGGACCAGTGACACAATGAGTAACGACTTGTATGTGAATTTGATTTCATTGAGGCAGAGTTGCACAAAGTCTTCAACAGCACTCTCTTTCTAAGATGCTGAAGTCCAGTGGCAAGACAAAAGTCAGGGAAGCTGATGAGATGGCCCAGGATTCAGTATGTGATCTTACCATTTTCAATGACTGACCTAGTTCTAAGGCATCCACACCTACTGTTTCAGCCACCTTTATGACTGTTGCAACAAATTGTTCTCAGTTGCCCATTCTGCCAAGGAAAATCTTCATATGCTTGGAGGTGTACATTCTCTTAACTCAGAAACAGGTTTGAGGCTTGTTGGTTATCCCTAATCTGGTTTGGTTTATGTGATGAGATGATTTGCTGGGGTGTAGCTGCTATACATATTACAGCCTCTTCTAGCTACAAGTGAGAGAGGGATGAATCCGGTGAATACAAAATGTGGATGTGCAACCCTGAAAAGCGATTAACAATCCCTCACACTAGAGGTGCTAAGCCTCTCAAACACCCTATAAATTCTTGAATAAGAATAAACCCACAAAGAGTATGACTTGAAAAACATCTCAGGACTCTACTAAATTTCTAACCTGATAAAGTGGGAGCAAGAACTGCAAGGATAATGTTTCAAAAGCCATAGACAGAGCAGTATAGATAATGGAGCAAAGAACTTCAAACGTAACTGTTTATGATCTCTAAATTTAATACCCTGTATTTATGTTCTAGTCCTAGTTATAATCTTGGCCATTGTTGAGTTTTCTTTTTTCACTTCACCCCTACCCATCTTCCCCTATTCTTGTAGAATAAATTTGATAATTTAAACAATTTTTCTTTCCCCAACTCTTCTATCTTAAAGAAAGAGTAGAGCTCTATAATATTGAAAACAAGAGGGAAATTGCTAGCTCTCTGGAAGGAGACAAATCTGTTTCCTTCAAAGTACCTCGTATAGGTCTATTCTCATGGCTAGCCCTTAGTTTCAGGCCTCAATCAGTAAACAACGGATATATGGATCCAGTAAGATGTCTCAACACCATCTCAAATTCAGCCTGTTAGTAACAGAGTCAAAATGTCAGAATAAAAGGTAACAATTGCCAAAGCCCTCCAAAATCTCTTCTACAAAATGTACTTAGAAAACACTGAACAGATTTCTGAGTGGCAAAGTCAAGAAATATTCACAAGTAATTTTAACAGCTCAGAGCAGCTTAGGAAGACAGAAAAAGAAGTTTATGGACACTGGGGAGAGGACTGGCCCAGAGCAGGGATGTGGTAGAAGCTGGTGTTTTATGGTAGGCAGCAATATCAGTGATGGCAGCTGTACCTAGGTACCTTAAGGAGAATGAACATCTTTTTAGAAAGAGAACCCAGGGGACCCCTGTTCTAGAACTACACACAGGATTGGGTGTCATTGGACAGTTCGAGGGCCCTATAATCCAGTGCCAGGCCACAGTTCTAGGTAGAAAGGGGTGGATCTGATCTCATGAGAGAAGGTGTCCTACCTAAATGAAGAGCAGAGTATAATCTAGGAGGGCAGTGACCAGACCTCTCCTTGGATCACATAATTTCGGAGAATGCAAATGCTTATAGGCTCTCAGAATGAACAATGAAAGCAGAAGGTAATAAGAGACAAATGTTCAAGTCAGACTTTCTCCCCTTTCCTCCCCAGGTGTCAGACCCTGGAAAATAAGATATAATAACAAAATAAATCTTTAGCACTTCATGGTTTACAAAGTATTTTCTCATCAGTTATTTATGATATTGCTAGAGGACTCTACAAAATTATTTTGTATATATTTTGGATTTAATTGTCTGTGCATATGCTATTTGCCATAATAGAATGTGTGCTCCCCGAAGGCAAGCCTGGTTTCAGTGTTGTTATTTTAGATGCAATTTCTAGAATAGTTTTTAGGACTATTAATAAAAAGTTGCTGAATAACTGACTCAATAAATACATCCTCACCAAAAACAATGGGATGTAGAAGTAATATCATTACATCTATTTTACTTGTAAAGAAACCTAGACTTTGAGATATTTTTGCGTTTATATTGAGAGATTTTAAATAACTTGATAAAACTCATACACTCTAAAGACCCAGACTTCAAACCAAAGTCCTTTCCAATTATGGAATTTTTTTTTCCATTGGAAAAGGAAATTATAATTCATTTCCAATAATATTATATTCACTGTTTGAGCTCTCTAGAACATTTGAAGATGATTTCCTGATTTTTTTAAAATGTGGGTTCTAGGGAACTCAAAATATAAATGATATTATTTCTATAGAAAGCAGTCACTCGAGAAAAATTTAGTAAATGTAGATGTTTTGATGATGCACTTATTTTTGATAAAATGAATTTTCTTAACTAGTATGCAGAAAGATTTTAAAATTGTGAGACCTTTCATAGGGGCTCTAGAGAAATCAGAAAGCATATGATACCTTAACAAAGAAAAAGAAGAGGATAACCAGTGCATTACCCACAGATAAATAAGAGATGCTACAGCTGTGAAGGAAGCTTCATGAGAATACAGTACTGCATGCGTGGGCAGGCCATTTAATTTACCAGGAAATTAAAATCAAGGTTTAACCAGAATTAGCATATTTTAATTGCTGCTTTGGGCTCTGGGTATGCTTTGTTGTGTTTTCTTTTGAATATGCATATTGGAAAAATGTTTTTCCATTACTCCTTGTATCTGAAATTTAGGTGAAACTGTTTTTTAAATATACCTGCATAATAGAATATTATAAGTTTTGTTACTTAAAAAAAACATTATTATCATCTCACATAATTCCTAAGTACTCTTATTAGGAATGGGGTTTGTTTGAAGCCACTAGTTAAAGAAAATTAGATAGTTTTAAATTTCAGGAGCTGACATGTCATAGAAATTAATTGGTCATATCTGCATCATTCATCATTCAAAGTGTTATATAACAAATTGGACATCATAAATTGGAAAGACTTTAGTTTTTGAAAATTATAATTGGCACTAAAATGATTTTCAGAAAAATAAAAGAAGACTAGAAATATGATGTTCCATTTGCTACAGAGGTCTTTTTGATGCAAGTGTTTAGAAATGCTATCCCCTCTTTTCTCCCAATCATGTTGAAATGGAGATATTGAAAGTTATGATCAGCTAGCACTTGTTTCTTTCCTGGCTTTCTCCACCTTCCCCTGTGACCATTCTGCCTCTTAGAAGACATGCTCTGCTATATACTGCCAGGATTCATTTCCTCCCCAAAGGATATCCTCTGGTTGGCTGGAACTGAATACATATTCTGAGAAGTACATGAGGGTGGAAGGGAATGTCAAGGGTGTAGTTCATGCAGCCTATGTGACTGGGAAAAGCAAAATTAAATTTAAACAAATGTTTTCTTTCTGGCTGTGAGGTAGGGATTACCTGTAAGAATTTGAAGAGAGGACAACTAAAGAAGTAAACACATTAATTTTCAATTAACACTCTATCTTCTTCAAGAATAAATTAATCATTGTAAAGGAGCAGTTTGAGGCAACCCTATGAGAAGAGTCACATCTTAGTACTCACCTTGCATTTATACTCCTTAAGGAAAACTTTTTTTATATTTCACTAGCATGCTGGTCATTCTTATAATTAGAGGAACGGTGTCTGTTAATTTTTTTTATTTTTTTATTATTATTTTTATGCTTTTGAATTGTTCAAGATTCTGGAAGAGGGATGACAGTGACTGACAGCAACAATATAGCCTTGCCTGTTTTTGTTTTTATGAATGCATAACAAATTCCTTGCCCATATACAACCTGGTGTCCACAACTGGATTTTAAAAGTTCTCAACAGATGTGTTTTTGTTTTCTTGTAGAAGATTAGTAGAAGGAGAATTGGACTGAGAATCAAGTGACTTGGGATTAAGTCTGATTTCTGTTGCTGACTAGCTATGTGAATTGATATCAACCAGTTGATGTTTCAGAGGCCTAGATTACTTTACCCATGGGACAGAAATCTGATGGGATTATATTAGGATAAAATTTAGGCCCTGAATGATTAAGAATCTTGCCTAAATTTACTCTGGTTATCTGATACCAAATTTACTACCTTGTCCCCTGCATGACATTTCTTGATCTTGGAAGATTTTTTTAAACTTTCTTTAAATATAATTTATTTACTTCAAATATTGGCCAATTGCATTGAAAAAATGTACATTCATCTTTTAAAATTGTGAGTTCTACACTCTCTTCTTCCCTTCCATCACTGTAAACATTTGAGAAGGCAACCAATATGATAAACTATACATGTAAAGTCATAAAAATATATTTCCATATTAGCCATGATAAAAATAAACATACATGTGCACAAAAAAGAAAAGAAAATTAAAAGTATACTTCAATCTGCACTGAGAGTTCATCCTTTCTCTCTCTAGAGGTGAGTAGTATTTTTTATCATGGGTCCCTAGGAATGTCTTGGAAGACTGTCTTGATCAGATTGGTTAAATCTTTCACAATTGATCATCCTTTAAATATTTTGTTACTATTTACATTGTTCTGGTTCTTGTCACTTTCCTTTGCATCAGTTTATAAAGTCTTCCCAGGTTTTTTGGAAGCCACCCTGTTAATAATTTCTTATAGCACAATAGTATTCCTTCATAATTGTATGTCACAACTTGTTTAGCTCTTCTGCAGTTGATGAGAATCCCTTTCATTTCTAATTCATTGAAACCAAAAAAGAAAGCTGCAATAAATATTTTTGGTACAAATGGGTCCTTTTCCATTGTGTGGGGTACAGGGACCCCAAAAATTGCCTTCCCAAGAAAAATAAAAATCAGAGATATTTTGAGGAAGGAACAAGAAGTTCTATTCTCTTCCCACAGAGGAAGAGGGAGGTCCTCTCCATGGTGGGGATCAAGAAGAGGAGGTTTATTACAAAAGATAGAACAAGAATTTATACCCTAATACAGTCAAGCCTCTTCCCCCTGACTGTCCCTTCTCCCATTGGCTGGGAGGTGGGCTCTCAGTCTTGGCTGGAATTCTAACCCAATGAGAATAACAAAGAAACCCACCACTATAAATGGGAAGTAAGGGAGGGGAAAAGATCACAAGCAAGGGTGGAGGTCAAAACTCCTAAAAAAGGGCCTAAGGCTTTTAAGGCTGTGGTATACAAGGGTGGAGGTCTAAAACTCCTAAAAGGGCCCTAATGCTGATGACAACAAGGAAAGGAGGAAAGCGTCCTAGGTTGTGTAAACCCAGGACTCAGGTCTGTCCAGTCTTACAAAAGTCTATCTCTGGTTTCCAGATAGTTTCTCTCCCTTCTCATTCTGAGGAGTCTTCACAGAGGGTGCAGAGAGTGTATTCAACTTACCATTGTCTTTGATCTTTTGGGGACAGTGATTTGCTAGTATTATTACTAGGTCACACAATTCGTACCATTTTATAGCCATATGATGAAACAGGATGTCCATTATCACCACTGTTATTCAATTTTATACTAGAAATGTTAGTTTTAGCAATAAGGGAATACAAAGAGATTAAAGAATTAGAATAGACAATGAAGAAACAGAACTATCATTCTTTGTAGATGATATGATGCAATACATAGAGAATCCTAGAGAATCAAGTTAAAAACTACTTGAAATAATAAACAACTTTAGCAAAGTTGCAGGATACAAAATAACCCCACATAAACCTTTGATGTTTCTATGTATTATTGACAAAACCCAACAGTCAAAAGAAAGAGAAATACCATTGTAGACTGATCCCATTATACAATCATAATTGTAAATAATGTAAAATATTTGGGAATCTACCTGCCAAGACAAACCTAGGAACTATATGATCACAATTAAAAAACTCTATTCACACAATAAAGTCAGATCTAAATAGCTGAAAAAATATAAGCTGCTCATGGGCAGGCCAAATTAATATAATAAAAATGATAATTCTCCCTAAATTAATTTACTTATTCAGTACCACACCAATCAAACTGCCAAAAAATATTTTATAGAGATAGAAAAAAATAATAAAAAATTCATCTGGAAAAACAAAAGGTTAAGAATATCAAGGGAATTTAATGAAAATAAATGCAATGTCAGGATATAGGGCAAAATCCACCTCAGATGTATTCACCCACTCAAACCTTCTAATCAAGTGACAAAGTTTATTGTAATGCCAATAGAAGGGAGGGAGATCCTAGTGAATCTGCAACTTAATGGGTATGGGATTAATACTTAAATACAAAAATGCCAGTGAATGGATCTAGATGGGATTAAGGAGTGGTCAGTAGCCTGAGGTGGGCCAGATGCAACAGAAAAAGGAATATCAAGTAGACTAATTAGATGATGGCTAGTTGCTTTGGGTGGAGGCCTGTGATCTGGGTTTCTTAAATATATGGGAAAATTCAGGAACTGAGATGTTTTCAAAGACATATTCAATTCCTCTTAGGTTTCTAGGTCACATCACCCCATCACTGGGGGTCATGATCTCCTACTGGTTTGCTGAGGTGGGGTTTCCTGTGGGCTTGCTGGGACACCTTCCATCTTGTCAAGAAAACCCTAGGGGAAATATGGTCCATAATGTCATGAAGATTTAGGCCTAACTGAACAACAAAAATGACATTTACTGCATAAAATTTAGTACTAATACTTCATTTTCTATGACACATTTTCACTGAATTTTTTCCCTACTTATCCCTTAACTAGGCTTATTTATGCTTTTGCTTTGTATGAGATTGTGATTGCTATCCCTGCCTTTTTTTTAAACTTCAGCTGAAGAATAATAGGTTTTTCTCCAGACTCTTATTTTAACTCTCTGTGTGTCTTTCTGTTTCAAATATGTTTCTTGAACAACATATTGTTGGATTCTGGTTTCCAGTCAATTCTGCCATCCACTTGCATTTTATGGGTGAGTTAAACTATTCACAAAGTTACGGTTAGTGAATGTGCATTATCCACCATTCAATTTTTTTCTGTTTATTCTTATCTTTCATTATTCTCTCCTCCTTTAAAGTGTGTTTTGATTGTGACCACTACTTTTTCTTCATCTGCTCTCTCTTTAACAACCCCCTTTCATTTTCTACTTCCCTGTTGGGTAAGATAGATTTCTATTCCCAATTGAGTGTTCTGTTTTTCTTCATATTGAACAAATCTAGATGGGAGTGGGGCTCATGATATACATATATAGATATGTGTATGTATGTATGTACATGTACATGTATATTTATATATGCATACATATATATGTATATACACACATATGTATATATACACATACATACATATATTCAACTACATGAAAAACAAATTTAATATATATATTTTTTTAATTTTTAGTTACAGATTCTTTCCTTTACTTTTGGGAATATATTCCAAGTCAACTGATCCTTGAATGTAGGAGTTACTAATTCTTGTCTTATTCTGACTACAATTCCATAATATTTGAATTCTTTCTTTTTAGGTTCTTGCAGGATTTTCTCCTTTATCTGGGAGATCTGGGATTTATCATCAATATTCCTGGTAGTATTTATTTTGGGTTCTCTCTCAGGAAGTGATTGGTAGATTCTGTTTCTATTATGCCCTCTGGTTCTAGCCTATCAGGGCAGTTTTCAGTAATAACTACTTCAAAGATGAAGTCTAGTCCCTTTTTTTGATTATGACTTTCAGATAATTCATTCATTCTTTTTTTGTTTGTTTTCTTGTTTACATCATTCATTTCCATGAGATGTTTGAGTTACAAATTTTCTCCCCGTCTTTCCCCAACCCCAAAACAGTGATCCCACTGTAAAGCCCCTGCCCAGATCTGTTCTCTTTTATGCCCTCCTCCAACACCCCTCTAACTTTCTGGTAGGGCAGGGAGGGTCTACAAACCCCAGGCCCTGCATATCTTAATTCCTAGCTGCATGTATTGCAGAGCTTTAAATTCTAGATTCTTTTGGTTCCTCCCTTGTCACGCATCCCCACTGGAAGGACAAGCAATGCAATACAGGCAGTGCATGTAAAAGTACACAAGACATTTTCACAGTGGACATATTGTGACAGTCTGATCATAAGTCCCTCCTTCCTATCCCACCCCACCTTGTTCTGTTCTCTACCATGTCCCTGTCGCTTTACTGAAGTGTGTGCTTCTAGCAACACTCCCCCAGACCCTCCCCTCTCCTCCCCTCCATCATCCTGCCTCTCATCCCCATCCCCCCTACTCTCCTGTGTGGCATGATACCCACTTTAGAGTTTATGTCATTCCTTCACTAAGCCAAATTCAGTGAGAGTAAATGAAAGTAAAGTTGGAACAGTTATCCCTTGCCTCTTCTATATGGGATAATTAACCTCATTTTGTCTCTCCCTGTCTCCTCTCATTCTGGTCCTCTCCCACCTCAGAATTTCACCTTTTAAAGTGTCATCCCTTCGTATTCAATTGATCCTATACACTCTGTGTACGTACATATACCTATGCTCATATATGTATTCATATGCACATACAGCCTCCTACATAGACATATGTGCAGGTATGTATGAATGTGTGTGTATATATGTGTGTGTATGTATATATGTATACACACATTCTGTATGTATATATGTATGTACACATGTAAGTACTCTATATGTAGATGTGTATATATACATACACAAATACACACATATATGTATGTATATGTATGTGTGTATCTATATACATATATGTGCACACACACACACACACACACACATATATATATATATATACATTTCCATTCCCATCCTCATGCTAAGAAAAGTTTCATAAGTTACTGTTATTGTTTTTCCATATCAGCATGCAAATAGTTCAACTTTGATAACTTCCTTATGATTTCTTTCCCATGTTTACCTTCTCATACTTCTTGTGTTTGATTGTCAAATTTTCTGTTCACTTCTGGTTTTTTCAGCAAGAATGCTTGAAAGTCCTCCACCTCATTGAATGACCAAAATTTCCCCTGGAACATTATGCTCAATTTTGCTGGGTAGGTGATTCTTGGTTTTAATCACAGCTCCCTTGATTTTCAAAATATCATATTTCCGGCCCTTCGACCCCTCAATGTAGAAGCTGCCAGATCCTGGATTATCCTAGTTGTGTTTCCACAGTATTGAAATTGTTTTCTCTTGGCAGCCTGTAATATTTTCTCCTTTAACTGGGGATTCTAGAACCTGGCAATAATATTTCTAGGCGTTTTCTATAAGGGATCTTTTTCAAGAGGTAATTGGTGAATTATTTCAAGTTCTGTTTTGCCCTCTGATTCTAAAACATAAGGAAATTTTCCTTGAGAATTTCTGGAGGAATGCTTTCCAAGTTTTTTTTTTTTTTGGTCATTGCATTCAGGTAAACCAATAATTTTCAAATTGTCTGTCCGAGATTATTTTCAAAGTCAGTGGCTTTTTCAAGGACATATTTCACACTGCTTTCTATTTTTTCATTTGTTTGTAACTGTTTAATAGTATCTTGGTTTCTCATAAAGTCATCTGCTTCCACTTGCTCCACTCTAATTCTGAACAAATTATTGTCTTCAGAATGCTTTTGACATTCTTTTTCCACCTGGAAATTTTGATTTTTTTAAAGCATTCTTCTCCTCATTGGCTTCTTGGCCTTATTTTGCCATTTGAGTTATTCTGTTTTTTAAGGTGTTACTCTCTTCAGTCAGGTTGTTGACTCTTTCTTGCATCATTCTCATTTCTCTTCCAAATTTTTCCTCCACTTCCCTTATTTGGTTTTCAAAGTCCTTTTCAGTCAATGTATGGCTTGTAGGCAATCTTCATGTTTCTTGGAAGCATTTGGTGTGGGAGTTCTGACTGTGTTATCTTCCTCCCATTCCATGCTTTGATTCTTTTTGTCCCCCAAAAAATGATTCTAGAGTTTTATTGTTGTTCTTAGTTTGCTTCCTTCTCTTCATGTTGGCCAGGAAATGAATTGCATGAGTGTTTAGCTCTGTGGAACTCTGCTTCCAGGAGGGAAAGCTCTGCCCCAGATTGCTGGGGATTTCACAGCTTCTGGAGATATTAGAGGGGTGGTGCAGCCCTCACCAATTTTGGTTTGATGAAAGCACACCCCAGCACCTCCACTCAATTCCAAGATCAAGATCCAGACCAGTAAATGCAAGAACCCTTGGCCTTTGATCAATTGCTTTTGCCCCCCTGCTGTCTGTAGGCCAGGAGCTCTTAAGCAGCTGAGTTGTGTTCCTTTCTTGCCCTGGGGGAAGTTTGGCCAGATCCCTTTTTTTTCCCAAAAATATTCAGCTCAAATTCCACTGATCTTTCTCTTAGTCTTGTTTCAACTGGCTTGATAAATGTGGAGATTGCCCCAGGTGTTGGTGATCCACTCTCCAGCAGACTCAAGCTGTGGCTTATCCTGAGCACCCTGGGGCCTGGCCGCAGTTTTGGGTTGGGCCGGCCACATCTCCCAGCCTTCTGTGATGAGACCCACCTGCTGAGCTGCCTTTAGCCAGAGATGTGTTTTCTGTATTTTTGTAAGTTTGGGAGCCTTAAGATTTGTTGAAAGTCATAGTTTCTGGGTATTTAAGGTGGCTGTGTGGGAGCTGCAAAACTTTCCTGCTTCTATGCTGCCAACTTGGCTCTGCCCACCAAATTCATTTATTCTCAAATTTTTTCTCTTGGATCCATTTTCCAGGTCGTATTTTTTTTCCATTGAGATATTTCACATTTTCTTCTATATTTTTCTTTCTTTTTATTTTGTTTGATTGCTTTTAGCTGTATTATACAGTCATTAGCTTCCACTTGACCAATTCTAATTATTAAGTATTTTTTACCTCTTTTGTACCTCCTTTTCCATTTGTCCAATTCTACTTTTAAAGAATTGTTTCTTCAGTGAATTCCTCAATCTCTTTAACCATTTGGCCAGTTCTGCTTTTCAAGAAGTGTTTTTTTCTTCTCTTCATTGGATTTTTGTAATACATTTTACCATTTGGCCTATTCTGTTTCTGTTTTACTTTTTTTTCATTTTAATTTATTTTCTTGGCAGAGCCAAGATGGCGGCATAGAAGGAGCAAGGTCCCGCAGCTCCCACACCACAACCCTAAACACCCATTAAATTATGAGCCCAGTTAAAGTCTACGAGTCTCAGACTCACAAAAATACAGAGAACCCATCTCTCACTGAAGGCAGCTCGGCAGCAGGGGCTCATCGCAATGGCTGGGAGCGGAGACTGAAACAGCCTAAGCTGAGACTGTGGCCAGGCCTGGGAGAGTGGGAAGGAGCTGGGTTAAGCTGAGCCGAGCGGGCACCGCAGCCAGCCTGCAAAGGTTCTACAGCCTCCAGCACCTCCACATCTTCCAAGGCTTGAGGATCAGGGACGGGGGAGGCACAGCTCGCACCACAATGGAGCAGAGACCCGGCCAACCCAAAACCTCAGGTGCGGCCATGAGGAGCCTCCCAAACCGCAATCTAAAGCACCTGCCTAAGGAGGAGCTTTAAAGTGTCAGAGTCGGTTAGAGAAAGTGAAACTTTGAAAATTAATTTGGGGGTGGTTTGGCCATTCTGCCCCCAGGGCGAGGAAGCAGTGGGGGAAGGGAACTGCTGGATCCACCAGCGGACCCCACCAGGCTGCTTCAAAGGCCCTAGCCTGTGGACTCCACATGGGGGGCTGAATCGCTTCATCAGGGCCAAGTGCTCTTGCGTTGAGTGGCCTGGATCCGGATCCTGGTCTTGGGTGGTGGTCCTGGGGTGCACTTTCAGCAAGCCAATGCTGGGGGGACTTGCAACACTCACCTAATAGCTCCGGCAGTTGGGAAAACCCCAGCGATTTGGAACAGAGCTTCCCTCCCTAGAAGCAGAGTTTCACAGACCTAAAAAAACCCAACCAATTAATTGACTGGACAACATGAGGAAAAGGAGCCAAAATAAAAATACCCATAAAATCTAGAATCCTTTTTTGTGGATAAAAAGGGTCAAAGCATGGAACGGGAGGAAGAGAGCCCAGAACTTAGAACTCCCACACCAAATGCTTCCAAGACAATTGAAGAATGCC
>JAQQSW010000963.1:0-11020 GCA_028646575.1 Pseudocheirus occidentalis
AGGAGAATGATGCAAGAAAATCATGAAAAGAGAGTCAACAACCTGACTGAAAAAAACAACACCTTAAAAAATAGATTAACTCAAATGCAAAAGAGGCCCAAAAAGCCAATGAGAAGAATGCCTTAAAAAGTCAAATTTGCCAGATGGAAAAAGAATCTCAAAAGCTTTCTAAAGAGAATAACTCCTTCAGAATTAGAGTGGAGCAAATGGAAGCAAATGATTTTATGAGAAATCAAGATACTAGTAAACAGATCCAAACAAATGAAAATATAGAAGGCAATGTGAAATATCTCCTTGAAAAAACCACTGACCTGGAAAATAGATCCAGGAGAGACAATTTAAAAATTATTGGACTACATGAAAGCCATGATCAAAAAAAGAATTTAGAAAGCATCCTTCAAGGAATTCTCAAGGACAATTGCCCTGATATTTTAGAACTAGAGGGCAAAATAGAACTTGAAAGAATTTACCCATCACCTCTTGAAAAAGATCCCCAAAAGAAAACTCCTAGGAATTTTATAGCCAGGTTCCAGAGTCCCCAGATCAAGGAGAAAATATTACAGGCTGACAAAAGGAAGCAATTTGAATACTGTGGAAACACAATTAGGATGACTCAGGATCTGGCAGCTTCTACACTGAAGGATCAAAGCACCTGGAATATGATATTTCGGAGATCAAGGAAGCTAGGATTAAAACCAAGAATCACCTACCCAGCAAAATTGAGTATAATGTTCCAGGGGGAAATATGGTCATTTAGTGAGGTGGAGGACTTTCAAACATTCTTGCTGAAAAAACCAGAACTGAATAGAAAATTTGACATTCAAATACAAGAAGCATGAGAAGGTATACGTGGAAAAGAAATCATAAGGAACTTATCAAAGTTGAACTATTCACATGCCTCCACGGAAAAACAAAAACTGTAACTTATGAAACTTTTCTCAGTATGAGAATGGGGAAGGGAATACAAAAGTATATATACGTATACATACACATATGCCTATATAGAAGGGTTTATATATACGCATGAACACATATATGAGTATGTGTATATATGTGTACATAGAGGGCACAAGATCAATTGAATGGGAAGGGATGATACTTTAAAAGGTGAAATTCTGAGGTGGGCGAGGATTAGAATGAGAGGAGACAGGGAGAAACAGAATGGGATTAATCATCTCATAGAGAGGAAGCAAGGGATTGTAATTGTCACAATGGAGGGGAAGAACAGGAAGGCAAAAGGGAAAGGGTCAACCTTACTCTCATTGAATTTGGCTTAGGGAAGGAATGACAAACTCTAAACTGGGTATCTTGCCACACAGGAGAGTGGGCGGGGATGGGGATGAGAGGTGGGATGACAGAGGGGAGGGCAGGGTGGGGGGGAGGGGAGGAAGGTTGTTGGAAGTACACACATCTGTAAAGGGACAGGGACAGGGTAGAGAATGGAATGGGGGGAGGGGTGGGATAGGAAGGTGGGACATATAATCAGTCTCACAATAAGTCCAGTGTAGAGATGCTCTGCGTAACTACACATGTACAGTCTGTATTGAATTGCTTGCCTTTCCAGTGGGGGTAGGTAATGAGGAAGGAAGGGAAAGAATCTAGAATTTAAAGTTCTATATTCAAATGTTAAATATATATATATAATTATTATTAACTACATGTAACTGGGAATTAAGATATACAGGCACTGGTATAGGGAGACCCATCCTGCCTTACCAGAAAGTCAGAGGGGATATGGGGGAGGACATAGGAGAGAGCAGATTGGTGGAGGGGCTATACAATGGGATGGTTGTTTTCAGGTGGTAGGTAGGGGAAAGATGGGGAGAAAATTTGTAACTCAAAATCTCGTGGAAATGAGTTATGTAAACAAGAAAATAAATTAATTTTTTTTAAAAATTTAAAAAAATAAAAGAACATCTGGTAACCCCCCCCCCAAAAAAAAAAGAAACAGAAAATCACTATCCTTCTAGTCACTCAGGTTCACAAAATAGGAGTTATCCTATACTCTTTATTTTCCCTTACCCCCATATTCAATCAGTTGCCCAGACCAGTCAATTCTAACTCCACATCTCATTCTCCTTCTCTCCACTCAGAGAATTATTATCCATCAGGCTGATTGCCTTGTACCTTGGACTGTTAGACCGCTCTTTTAAGTGAATTCTTCCTCAGTGGCAGGGATCGTTTTATTTTAGTCATTCGATTTCTAGCACCTAATTTAGCACCTAACACAAAGCAGGTGCTTCATAAATGCTTGCTGAACTGAAATAATTATCCAAATGAATGAAATTCTCAGTCATTACTATCTCACCTTTCTGAAACAAGTTTATGATTAGTATGCCAATTTCCATATCCTCATTCCTGTCCAGGTAGTCTGTTGTATCCTCTGACAAAACCACTTATTTCCCCATCGAATCACACCAGTGGTCTATGCTATGCTTTCATTTTTAATTTCCAATGCTTAGCCCACTACCTGGCCAACAGTATGCATTTAATAAATGTTTACTGACTGACTACTATCTCAAATGAGTATAATTTTAAAAAACAGTATAAACTTACCTCCCCCAGTGTATGTAACTTAAAATATTAATACCACACACACACACACACACACACACACACACACACAAATAGAAAGTAGTACTATTACTAGTTTACAAGTTTTTCCTCATAGAAAAATGACCAAAACATTTCTGTACAGTCAAAACATCATCTTCACTACAAAATTTTAAGAAAAACTACACTGAATCATTCAGATAGTGATGTTACATAGTTTTAAATTAAAGTTTTGGTTCAGGCAACACCTTAAAGCCTTAAGACCCTAAAGGTATTTTACAGTAGGATGCTAAAAAGGAAAGAGAGTGAAAATGTTATAAAAAATCTGCAGACAGACCTGTTCTGGATACACCAACTACAGAATTCATTCTTAACACTATCAGGAATGTTGACCTTCACTGTCAGGATCTTCAAATTTTCCCCTCGGTTAATGGCCAGAATCTGAATGCAAACATAAATGGTAAAGACAGATGACATACAAAATATATAAAGGATAAACTTATTAAGTCAACTTTTATGAAAGAGTATCTAGTATCTGTCTGACATTCTGCCACAAAGCAGGCCCCTCAATGGGAACATATTTTAACTAAGTTCTAATCCCATTTCACTAAAATGTATCTCAGTAATCAAACAACAAGCATTATCAAATGAATGGATTACTAAAGTCATACCATTCCTTACAGTCAGCACTTTTGGTTATATTTAATAGTTGGCTTATGATAAAGTCACATGCACAGAAACTGGAATTACTGAATAAATGACTAAATAAAATATTTTTATCTAGGTCCCTCTCATTTAGAATGATAAGAAAATCAAAATTTGTCATTAGCATGACAGAGTCTAAAATGAAGCTTATCCTTTCCTAAGCTATGAAAAAGAGTATTTGTTAAGGAAATTAAAATGTAATTAAAATTCCAAGAGGAATGTATAAATTTTGAAGTATATTCTTCTTCTTAAACCTGTGTGAAGTACACATTTACTTAAAACATTTCACATGATCTTTATAAAACATATTTAACCTTTGATTTAATTAGGTACATTAAGAACTTCTAGCAAGCAAACATTTTGTTAGCATACTTCAAGATATGCCTGAATATCTGAAAATATTATGCAAGGATTATTATTTATTTTTGTCTATATTTACAGTATTCCGATAATCAACTTTTTCCCCTGGTGAATGCATGTGGATACATTGAACACACTTATGCAAAACCATCACATCACAATATTCCAAAAACACAAAGAAGTTTACACCTTCCATCTCTATATGATAGCCTAAGCTGTATAATGTAATATCTAACAAAAATAGTCAAATAAAAAAAATTGTTCCATAGATCTGAAAAAAATGCTGGAAAACAGGGGTAAAAGTTTTACTTTTATATCATTCAAAACCAATACAAGGCCACGAACATAAAGCAAATTCTCATTACATTTGATAAATGAACCAATAATTTAAAATATTTTAAGTCCTCCTTAAACATTGGAAATTGAGACATACCACTCACTGTAAATTTTAAAAGTTACTTTCTCCCCACATCTTTTCCCTCACAAAAAGTTATTAAAAGTTAACATTCTAGAAGTACTTTCTTTTCCAAATTCTGTGTACTGTCAAGATTCAGCATCCTATGCCAATCATGAACTTTAATTCAATCACTAGCTAACTCAGACATGTCACATATGTTAAATACAACAGTTTAAAATGCCTTCAGGCCACAATACCCATTCATATTAAACTGATTTCCTGACATACCAGTCCTGACACATCCTTGAACAACCAAGCTTGTAATAAAAATTTTATGTGAAATATTAAAGCACTGGGTACGCTGACTGCCAAAGCAATATTGAAAATTCATCTTTTAACTAATCAAAACTATTCAGGTTTATTCTTAAATATCACATTAAAATGTAATTTTGTAAATGTCCAGAATAATAAAACAAATCTAATATAGAATATAAAACTGTTAAAACAGTCCCAGGATTACGGTTACAGGTGCCTATTTTAACTAAAAACCCCTATTTCACTAGGCAGTACTGTGTCTTGAACTCTAAGCTATCAAGAAAAATTTCAAAGAATAAAATATTTTAAAAGTTTAACATACAAAATTTTACTATACTATTATAATTATATTATAAACCCCAAACAGAATTCTAATGATTTTATATAAAATGGAAAAATGATCCAATATACTAAAGAAAAGAGACTACATCTTATCTTTAGCACCCCCAATAACCTATAACAGATGTCTCAAATATCTGTTAAATTAATTCATGATATATAATATCATATAAAAATTTTACTTGTCAATCAGCATAAGATAAAGATAAAAAGTTACTAATAATTAATATTACACATGTAAAACAAAAACATTGTAAAAATTTTCCATTATATTTTCATCACAACAAAGTAGGGACAATTTTAAGGAAAAGTCAAATCCATCAAAAAGTATTTCTCAAGTCCTTACCAGATAAACAATACTGTCTTAAACATCATAATTGATACAAAGAACACAACCCCCAATCTCAAAGAGAATACAGTTTCAATGGGAAGATAACACAACCACATGGAAAATTAAAAATCACAAGAGATTAAATCAAGTAAAAAATAAGAGGGATGCCAAAAAGGCAAGATAGGAAAGGTTCAATATGCCCAAATGTGTTGCTAAAAAGCAGGAATTTTTTTTTCTTATTCCTAACAAGATTACTTTCTGGGGCCACTAGATGGCAACGCTTTGTTTGTAGGGGAAAATGCTAGCATGTCAAAATGGCAGATCTTTGACAAATTACACAATTTGAATTAGTTAGAAGGCAGGTTTGAACCCAATTCATCAAACTCAAAACTGAAAAGGGGCGATACCTTCCATGGTATCACTGAAAAGTAGTCATTCAAACTCTATACAAATACCTCCAGTGAACTAGGAACCTACTACAGGGCAGCCCATTTCATTTGGGGGTAGTTCAAGTTATTTGAAGCTTTTATTTACATCAAACCTTATTATGTCTCTTTGCATCTTCTATCTACCAGGTAGAAACATGCGGCCAAAACAAGTTTAACCCCTATTCCAGAAGGCAGAACTTCAAATACTTAAAGAAAACTAAATTTTTGTAAATTTCAAAAACTTAAAAAAAACTAAAATTTTCTCATTTACAGATGAAAAATTAAGAGCTCCATTAATCATAACTTATATGTGAAGGTTAAGTGCTTTAATTGGCGTTGGATTAAAAGTACAAATTAACAGTTAATTTGTATTTTGAATCTGATGACAAATTATCAAAGGGATACTTTATAAAACTTGAAAAAACTAGAATTCAGTTGTGAAGGAAAAAAAGATATATAGCAAGAAAAATGATGAAAAGAAGTAGGGATGAAAGGGAAATAGCACTTCTATTCTATAAACTATTTATAAGTTATCAAAACCAACTGGTACTGTTTAAAAAACAGAGGTAGACCAATAGAATAAACTAAAGAAAAGAGAGACTAAGAAAACAGCAGAATTCAATAATTTCATGTCCAATAAATCAGGAAAAATAAGAAAACAAAAAAAACATCCCTATTTGATTGAGAATGAGAGAAAGAAGACAGGGGAGCTACTAATTAAAGGGATAAAAGATTTATTTTATCTTTCTTAAAGAAAATCACTTTGGTAGCACTGTGCAGGATGGATTAAAATGGGTTTCCATCTGTGTCTGTCTCTGTCTCTTCCCTCTATCCACACAAGGTATCACACCCCTACCAGTTCTGCCCAAAAGAATGTAAATTTTGGTCAATGAAACCCTTTTTTTGTTCCTTAAGGACCAACTCTCACTGACTGGCCAAAAACAAATACCAAGCTAATTCCCACTTGGTCATGGTTTGGGCCCTAACTGGCTCAGAGTGAATGTAAACACCAATAGTTCCAGTTTTGGAGAAAAACATTGAGGGTCTTCCCCTCCCAGACTACATACTCTGATACATAGTAGGTGCTATATAAATGTTAGCTATTATTATTGTTAGATAATAGTGTCTACTGGGGTGGCTAGGTGGTGCAGTGAATAGAGCACCGGCCCTGGAGTTAGGAGTATCTGAGTTCAAATCCGGCCTCAGACACTTAACACAAAAAACTAGCCATGTGACCCTGGGCAAGTCACTTAACCCCAATTGCCCTCCAAAAAGCTAAAAAAAATCTAATAAAATAAGATAATAATGTCTACTTTGGAAAAGTTGAGTTAGTGATGCCAGTGGAGTATCAACTTCTAAAAGTCTAAATTACAATTGTAAATGTGGGTTCAGAAGAGAGTGGAATTGCATACACAGACCTGGAATTCATCAGCACACAAATTAAAACCAAAGAAGCTAATCTCTCACCAAGAAAGATTATGAAGAGATTAGAATGGAGAGCCTACCACAGAGCCTTGCTCCACCAGGCATATAATATCCACCAGACACCAGGGATATTACGTTGATAGTGGACCACCAAAGAAGAAGAATAATTTTCGGCTAGACAGGCAGGTTAATTAGTAAAGAACAGTGTCATGGAAGCCCATATGATGGAGGTGTAGGCTCTGGAAGCCCCTTTGGGCTCTCTCCTTGAATCTTTGAGGTGCAGGCTCTGGGACCCCCCCCTCCCCCACCCTTGAGCTCTCCTTGAATCTCCAAAGTACAGGTTCTGGGAAACCCCTTTAAGTCTGACTGAATCTTCCCACTTGATGAGACATTTGCAGAGGCCATAAGTATTTCTTTTTTTTTTTTTTTTTTTTTGCTTTTTGGAGGGGCAGTTGGGGTTAAGTGACTTGCCCAAGGTCACAGGGCTAGTTTTTTGCGTTAAGTGTATGAGGCCAGATTTGAACTAAGGTACTCCTGACTCCAGGGCCGGTGCTCTATTCACTGCGCCACCTAGCCACCCTAGGCCATAAGTATTTCATTGTGGCTGGGCACAAACCTCTGCTATTAGCCTGGCCCTCCATTGTCCATCTGCTTCCTATCCTGGAGCCTATCAAAATATCAATCCACTCTTGCGCTGACCTCATCACAGAGAGAAGAGAAAGTGGTCACCTGTAAGATTTAGCAATTGCGAATTGTAGAGAGAACAGTTTCCAACACATAATGAAGTCAGAAGCCAGACTGCAAAAGAAAGAGAAATGAGAGAAGACAACGTGGAGAGAGAAATTACAGGTGTGAAAAGGAAAAATAATTATTAATAACCAATATCTTAGAGAGGTTCAGAGCTTTCTCCCCTTCTTCCACAGTCCTGACTTTAAACTCAGTTTTTCTGGAGAAGGACATTATTGATAATGAGATGGCATTGTCTCTCCTAATCCTGGTCACAACCCTACTCAAGCTTGCAAGGAATTTAATCTCAATTGGGGAAGTCCACTGTGTACAGCTCAAGCTTGGGTGGAGACAGATTCTTCTTCTAAATTAGCACAAGGCTGGGAATAGTCTAGTATAAAGATATTTTCTCAGTCCAAGTGTAAAATGAAGATGGAATGATATTAGCCCCTATGGGAAAGGTATATAAACTACACAGCTTGCTCAAAAGCTAGCTCAGTTGTTAACTGCTGCTCCCATGCATTCATATGCATGCATGTCCACCTTGAGAAAAATGAATACACTTACAGCCTAACTCTGTCTTTCTTAAACCAAATTCTACAGGTTGAATTAGTCAACTTTTTCCACAGTGGATGGAGAAAAGGAGAGCTAATGCTCATGCTAGTGAATTTTTCTTTATGGACAAGTAATTTTATTACAATTTTTACGGGCATATTTGAAGGAAGGGAGGAATTAGTATATACAAAGAAACTGAAGATTCAAGAGAAGGAAGAGGAAAACAGCAAGTTCTTCCCACCGTCTTCCTCCTGCTTTCTATACTAAAAACCTCTTTGTCTCTTTCCTTCTTCAACACGTGTGAGATGAAAGAGTTCAGTCTGAATCTGAGGTCAGAAAGGGTCTTTATTCTTTCTCATGAGAAAGGACTCTGCTCCTATTGCTCAAACGATGTCTGCCAGGGAGAGAGCAACGCATAGCCCACAGTTATATAACCTTCTAATGCAGAAACCCAACCCCTCAACTGGACTTCACTCTCATTGGTAGGGTGGCTTGCCCACAACCTAAGCAAAGGGAATCTATCTCTGAGACAAAGGACCCAGAAACATGTGGGTGTCCAATGAAAGGAAAGGAAAGCAGTCTTATCCTTATTTGGCATATCTTGTGCTGAGGTAGCACTGGGGAGAGTCTCCATTGCTCTAAGTCCCAAATTCCTGTATGGTCAGGTAACCTCTAAACTTAGGCCTAGTGAATACTGAAGCCTTTCTACATTTGATTTTTCAGAATGGGGAAACTTGCATTGACCTCATCACAAAGAGCAAGTGGTCACCTGTAAGATTTGGGGAATGGGGAAACACTATAAATTATCCCTCACAAATCGCCCCTTTATTTATACCTTTTGAAGTTTCCCCACTTACTTTTCTTAATTCTAATAACCCTCGTCACACTGACAGCATACAAGGGGGCAGTCCCCTGTATGAATACAGATACAGAGATTCAAAAGAAAACAATAACAAACAATTGTCCTTTCAAAGTCCAAAAGTCTCTTTTCACACTGCTATCTGGATGTGAGGAAGTCCTCTGGTCACTTAAGGTCATCCATCTTTGGTTCTGCATCCCAGCTTCTCTTTTCTTCCCCCTTCTTTCATTCATTTACCTACAAAAGCAACCTTGGAACCAATTTAAATGACAACTCCAGAACTCTCATCATTCTTGATCACACATTAAAAGCAGTTTCCTATATTTTGCATTAATCCATTATTAATCCTTCCACCAGGAGGATGGAATTTCACTAAGGGATTTACATTAAGCTCACAATTAAAACAATTAATTTTTTTTTTTTACCAAGTAGTCCAAAAATTATCCTCCTTTTAACATTGACTAATTATAACAAAGTTGAGACAAATGTGATACTAACTGAATAATGGAATAATATTCCCACAAACCTTTGACCCATTCATCCTCATATTATTAGAAAGAACTAAAGGACCCTGACTCATACAGGAATACCTACACTAAACCCTAGGCCTTGCAGCTTTATCTTATAGTAACTTAAGATGTTCCAGAATCAAGCAGATTTGTTGTTGTTTTATGTCAAACCTTCTGATTACTGAAATCTGCCACCAAGAATAGGGACAAAACTATAATGGGAACCATATTTCCCAAACTTCAGAATGCCAATTTCAGGCAAAATGAATACCATGCTGCAATCTCCACTGAGTGAAGCTCAAAGTCTGCCAGGTGCTTCCAGGTAAATCGAGTCAGAAGAATCCTACCCCAGCTAATACAGAACAGTCATTCCTCTGACCTTCATACCTGTATCTTACGGGGTCTGGCACCATGGGTTGATGGCTTGGTTAGCTTGGGCAACCTCTCTTAATACTCCTATCTGGAGTTGAACTCAAAGAAACAGTCTGTTAACAGTCCCATCAAAGCACCAAAAATCAGCTTAAGATATGATTATAATCTCACATTAGTTAAGGGACATCTTTGAAGTGAGCCTCAAATAACCTACATTCATTTCTATATTTATTCTTGTTCATAAAAATCAAAACTCCCATCAGGATTATAAATTATTGCTCTAATATATGTGCATCTACTTCAAAATTTTTCTGCCTTCTTAAAATTTTGCTTAATCTGAGCTCATTCTAAAATTTCTCTTCTCTCAACTAAAAATGTTTCTGGTTTAATCCCAACAATGAATTTAGTCAACTATATTAATACCCAATTGCTCTTTCATCACTCTGAAATACACTGGGACCCCATTTCACTCATATACACAGATATATATTCCCTACAGTAACTTTATAATTGCAACCTAAGTCCATGGGATAATGATTCAATGTTGCATTTGTATCCTTATTTCCTCTCCTCAAATTTGATTTATCAAATCAAGTTACAAATCCGTCTTCCTAAATACTTCCTCACACTCTTCTCAATCTACTTAAACCCTTTAAAAGTGTTATCTAGACCACTATCTAGAGACAGATAAACACACATTTCTCCCCAAAACTTATCTGCCTTCCATATTCCTAATTAAACTTTTATTTATTCTTCCAAATCTCTAAAATCCATTATTCAGATTATTCAGCATTCCTTTGCATTTTTAAACATAAAACCAGATAGCTCATAAGTTATTTTCCTTTTACTAACATAACAGTTCTGCTTAGACAAAGCAAAAAAGTTAATGGATAAACCCCACAAACTTATAGATTTATATTAGAATAGATTTATATCCTTTATTTGTTTATTCTTCCCTAATTGTACTCAGTCTGGAAGAGTGAGATACTTCAGGAATCTAAACCTTTTATTTATACATTCAATTATAAATGTTTACTTTTGCTTATACCATGCAATAACTACAAATTCAGATTAAAACAGCAAAATGTCTTCTGCAAAACATCCTTTACTAAAAGTATTTCCTTTCTTTAAAAATAGTTTGAATTT
>JAQQSW010000963.1:11120-24594 GCA_028646575.1 Pseudocheirus occidentalis
CCAGGAGACAAAATGACAAAGAGAAAGTCACCCTTTTCCTCAAGGAATCTAATATCTTACTTGGAGAGTTATTTCATGGAATTGTAGATTTAGTGCTAGAAGAGAATTAAAAAGCAGAACATTCATCAATTTGGGAAGTCACAAATGGGCCTAGGATGTAGAGTTTGTGAAGAGGAGTGATCTCTACCATTCCTATAAAGGTAGACTGGAATCAGCTTGCAATGGTCTTTCTTTTTCGAGTGATCTCTACCATTCCTATAAAGGTAGACTGGAATCAGCTTGCAATGGTCTTTCTTTTTTTTTATGTTTATTTTGAGTTTACATCATTCATTTCCACAAGATTTTAAGTTACAAATTTTCTCCCAGTTTTCCCCTACCCATCACCCCAAAGCAGCAATCCCACTGTATACTCCCTCCCCCAATCTACTCTCTCCTACATATTATCCCATATCCCCTCTGACTTTCCAATAGGGCAAGATGGATCTCCATACCCCAGTGCCTGTATATCTTATTTCCCAGTGGCATGGAAAAAATAATAATAATATTTTAAACATTTGATTTTAAAAATTTGAATTCCAGATTCTTTCCCTTCCTCCCTCGTCACCCACCCTTACAGGGAAGATAAGCAATTGTAGATTGTACGTGTGTAGTTACACAAAACATTTTCAGAGTGGAAATATTGTGAAAAACTGACTATATTTCCCTCCATCCTATCCCCACCCCCACTTCTTCTATTCAAAATTCTACTTTGACCTTTACAAAAGTGTGGACTTCTAACTGCCCTCCCTGCTCAACCTGCCCTCCCCTCCATCACTCCCCCTCTCATCCCCTTCCCCCCTACTCTACTGTAGTAGGGCAAGATACCCAATTCAGATTGTATGTCATTGCCTCCCTAAGCAAAATTCAATGAGAGTAAGGTTTATTCATTCCCCTTTGACTTTCTGTTCTTCCCCTCCATTGTAACAGTTATCCCTGCCTCTTCTATATGAGATAATTTACCCTATTCTGTGTCTCCCCATCTCCTCTCATTATATACCTCTCTCACTCTCAATTTCACATTCCAATTCAATTGATCCTGTGCCCTCTATGTATACCTGTACATATATATATATATACACACATACACACACATTCACATATGCATTCATACGCATATATACACTCCTACACAGACATATATGTACATATATATGTATATGTGTGTGTGTATATATATTTACATTCCCTTCAACAATGGTCATACTGAGAAAAGTTTCATAGGTTACAATTACCATTTTTTCATGTAGGCATATAAATAATTCAACTCTGATAAGTTCCTTATGATTTCTTTTCCCTGTGTACCTTCTCATGCTTCTTTACGTAAACGTCAAATTTTCTATTCAGTTCTGGTTTTTTCATCAAGAATGCTTGAAAGTCCTTGACTTCATTGAATGAACATATTTTCCCCTGAAACATTATACTCAGTTTTGCTGGATAGGCGATTCTTGGTTTTAATCCTAGCTCCTTTGATCTCCAGAATATCATTCCAAGCCCTTCAATCCTTCAATGTAGAAGTTGCTAGATCCTGGGTTATTACAATTGTGTTTCCACAGTATTCAAATTGCTTCCTCTTGGCAGCCTATAACATTTTCTCCTTGATCCGGAGACTTTAGAACCTGGCTATAACATTCCCAGGAAGTTTTCTTTTGGGGATCTTTTTCAAGAGGTGATTGGTGAATTCTTTCAAGTTCTATTTTACCCTCTGGTTCTAAAATATCAGGGCAATTGTCCTTAAGAATTTCTTGAAGGATGCTTTCTAAGTTCTTTTTTTGATCATGGCTTTCCTGTAGTCCAATAATTTTTAAATTGTCTCTCCTGGATCTATTTTCCAGGTCAGTGGTTTTTTCAAGGAGATATTTCACATTGCCTTCTATTTTTTCATTTGTTTGGATCTGTTTAATAGTAATAATAGTATCTTGATTTCTCATAAAGTCATTTGCTTCCATTTGCTCTACTCTAATTCTGAAGGAATTATTCTCTTCAGAAAGCTTTTGAGACTCTTTCTCCATCTAGCAAATTCGGCTTTTTCAAGCATTCTTCTCCTCATTGGCTTTTTGGGCCTCTTTTGCCATTTGAGTGTATTTATTTTTTAAGGTGTTATTTTTTTCAGTCAGGTTGTTGACTCTCTTTTCATTATTTTCTTGCATCATTCTCATTTCTCTTCCCAATTTTTCCTCCACTTCTCTTATTTGCTTTTCAAAATCCTTCTTAAGTTCATCTATGGCTTGTAGGCAGTCTTCATGTTTCTCGGAAGCTTTAGGTGCAGGAGTTCTAACTGTGCTGTCTTCCACCTGTTCCATACTTTGATCCTTTTTGTCCCCAAAAAGGATTCTAGAGTTTGATTGCTGTTCTTGCTTTGTTTCCTTTGCCTGCTCATGTTGCCAGTGAACTACTTCACTTTTTAGCTCTGTGGAACTCTGCTTCCAGAGGGTAAAGCTCTGTCCCAAATTGCCAGAATTTTCACAGCTGCCAGAGGTAGAGAGGCTGACGCAGCCCCCACCAGCTTTGGCTCACTGAAAACGCACCCCAGGATCACCACCTGAAACTGCAATCAAGATCCAGGCCACTCAGTGGAAGAGCACTTAGCCTCTGAATGATCACTTGACCCCCCTGCAGTCTGCAGGCCAGGAACTCTGAAACAGCCATGTAGAAGCAGCAGCAGGGCCGTAGCTTCTGATGCTTCCTTGCCCTGGAGACAGTTGGACCAGACTGCTTTTCTCCTCCAACTTTTGCTGTGTTCCACTGACCTTTCACTTAGTCCTTGTTTCTTATGGCTTGATGGTTCTGGAAACTGCCACAGCTGCCACTGATCCGCTCTCCTGAAGGCTCCAGCTGCAGCTCATCCTGGCTGCCCTACGACCAATCCCTGATTTCAAGCTGGGCTGGTTTTGGCTCCTAGCGTGCTGAGATGAGCCTTCCTGTCGAGCTGCCTTCAGCAGGAGATGTTTTTTTCTGTCGTAGAGTTTTGGAAACCTTTAGTCATATTTTATGGGTATTTGAGGTGGCTATGTGGGAATGACAGAACCTTTTTGCTTCTATGCTGCCATCTTGGCTCCACCCTCATGATTTTTTGCATCATTCTCATTTCTCTTCCCAATTTTTCCTCCTCTTCTCTTACTTGATTTTCAAAATCCCTCTTGAACTCCTCCATGGCCTGTAACCAATTCATATTTTTCTTGGAAGCTCTTGGTGCAGGAGTTCTCACTGTGTTGTCTTCTTCCCATTCCATACTTTTATCTTTTTTGTCCCCAAAAAAGGAATCTAAAGTTGGATGGCTGTGCTTGCTTTGCCTCCTTTTCTTGCTCATGTTGCCACTCAATTACCTGACCCTTGAGCTCTTTGCCACAGTAGAACTCTGTTTCCAGAGGGGAAAGCTTTGTCTCAAATTACTGGGGGTTTTGCAACTGCCGGAGCTATTAGGAGGGCACCATCTCAACAGGACCCACCATCTTTGGCTCACTGGTCACACACCTCAGGACCACCAACCAAGACTGTGATCCAGATTTGACAGGTTAAAGCTAGAGAGCACTTACCCTCTGAATGGTCGCTTGGCCCCCCCTACAATCTACAGGCCAGGAGCTCTGAAGCAGCCACATGGAAGCGCCTGCAGGACTGCCACTTCCACCACTTCTTGCTCTAGGGGTAGAAGCTGAACTACACTCCGTTCCCCCTCAGATCCAGCAGAGTTCCACTGATCTTTTGCCTTTGGCATTTATGGACTGAAAATTCTGGAAACCACCACAGCTGCTGCTGCTGATCAAAGTCGCCCTGGAGCTAAAACCGTGGACTCACACAGGGCTGGGCTCTACTCACAGGGTGCTGCAATTGACCCTTCCTGCCAGCCTGCCTTCAGCAGGAGATCTCTTTTTCTCTGTCACTTTGTGAGTTCTGTAGCTCTAAAACTTGTTTAGAGTCATATTTTATAGATATTTGATGTGGTTATGGGGGGAAGCCATGGAGTTTTCCTGCTTTTATGTGGCCATCTTGACTCCATCCCTTTTTAGTAAAACAGAGAGCTTCCTATCTACTTCAGTGAAAGAAATAAACAATCCAATGAAATTATAGCTCTTCGTCAGCATTATACTTATAAGTATTATCACCATCACCATCACTATTTATAAGCAATTTGCATACCTGATGATGCTGAATATTTTTTATGTTGCATGAAAAGTTCTGGTAAAGCTGAAATTTACTGATATCTTTCTCTCTTTCATTCTTAGATGATATCTTTGCCAAGGATGACTGGATACAAACATACCTACGTGAGCACCTATAATGCACAAAGAATAAGCAGTTAAAAATAAATGTACCAATGGAATAGTAATAAAAGAATATTAGTAGTTTATAATAGTAGTCAAAATATCAAAGAATTATTTTAAGTATCATCTTTCATATTCAAAGATGATGTTCAATGGAATATAAGCTTTTGTGTGTTTGTCTCAACAACTGGAATGGGTTGTGCTTATCTGTTTATAATCTTATCTGAGGCCGTATTTGAACTCAGGTCCTCCTGACTCCAGGGCCAGTGCTCTATTCACTGCACCACCTAGCCTCCCCAAATTAAAATAAAATAAAATAAAATATAATCTCATCTGGTACCTCTTTAGGCCTGGATGACTTTAAGGATATCATTCACAGCCATGAAATTTATTAAAGACAACTCATCTTGTAATTATACTGATAAACAATAACTAGCATTTCTATAACATCTTGAGGTTTGCAAAGCATTTTTCAAATATTATCTCAATTTATCTTCACAACCACCTGAATGTAGGTGCTATTAATATTTTATAGATCCATTTTATATACAAGGAAACTGAGGCTAAAAGAAGTTAAGGGACTTGGCCCTGGGTTACACAGCTAAGAAGTATCCAAGGCCACATTCGAACTGAGGTCTTCCCAACTCCAGGTTCAGCACTCTATCCTGACCGTCTCTTGTAAAACATCTTGTTCCAGTACCTCCTTGTTGTCTAACCCATTTAAAAATATTGCTTACTCTTATGCTGCAGGAATCAAAAAGAAGATCAGAGAGATTCTCACACAAATTTAGAAAACTAACCAAATAGCATGAATATACAAAAACTATTTGGAAATGTGCTATTCTCCCCACTGAACCCAGTAAAATGTAAATTCACACAGTATCTGAGAAGTTAAGTTCCTAATGTTCAGACAAACCTCCAGAAAAAACAATATACCAAAAATGAGCTCAACAAAAATAAAGCATAAGCAAAAATATAAAGTTGAGCGATCGGTGTCTTAAGAAACAAAATGACATTAGTGTACAGATATGGCATCAAAGACTGGAAGCCCTAGGTTCCAATTATGTCTCTGATACCTGATGGATCCATGACCCTGGGTAAGTCACATAGCTGAGACAACCCCCTAAAACCGTTAGGTGACAACGAGGAGCCAATCTAGATTCGTAGAGGGAGTTTCCTTATCCAAAGTTCCCTAGACCAATGAAATCACAGGACTGATTTAAAGGCAGAAAAGAAGTCCACTCTGAATATAAATTTCTGATATGAATTTATCTTCAAAGGATTAAACTAATTATGACTCTGTGCCATTAGCATTAATCAAATGAGACCTAACAGCACAATCCCACAGACCAAAAACGCATAATGTAGAAGAACAACATACAGTTTCCTGATGAAATCCATTGTGTCTTTATCTTTAGCAAACATGTCAGCTAAGATATGCTGCACTCCCACTTGGATCTCCTGGAGAGTTGAAAGTCCTTTAGAAGGAAAGTTGGAAAAAGAAAAGAAACATAAAATATTTTTCAGAACCTACATGCAATTAATAAATTTCTAGTCCAAATAAAATGTGAAACAGACGAATTTTCAAAAGGCATATAAAAGAGCATAACTCCCACATTAAATCACTCTTAATTCCCACCCTCACTAACCTAAAATTGCCAGAAAAGGACGAAAAACTTCCCCAAAAAGCACTAGTCTCTCTAGAGCTCTTAGAACTTTCCCTTAACAAGTGGGTCAGGAATGATTACAACCTTTTTAATCTGTTTCTTTCTCAAAAAAGTACTCAAGTCCTGTTCAACATGATCTCAGTTGACCAAGAAGCAATGCTCAGGTCCAGGGAACACCAGGCCTATTCACCCACTTAATTATTATTTTGTGACCTTAAGCAACCCTTCTTTCTTCTCTGAACCCCAGCTCTTTAATCTCAAAAAGATATACACATGACAGCACCAGCCTCCTTCCTTCCACAAATGATTCAGAGGACTACAAGTATGGGAATGATTATAAAATAGTGGGGCTTCTGTGAGAAAGATAATACCAGACTAAAAGTTGGAACCCGGCACTAATGCTCCTACTCCGTCCTTTTTTAAGTCCATGAAAAAGCAAACTCTCTTAAGATATAATGAGGTAACTTTTTCCAGCACATTAATAGACAGTTTCCAAGTTACATGATGACCATCTGGGAAAACCATTTATTGTTTGGTTATTTCTTGAGATTCAAAGCACCTCACATATGAGCTTATGGAGAGAACTCTAAAAATTATCTTTAAGTAAAATTTAATGAGTATCTCATAGACACAATGAAAATGATGGCAGAAAAAAAAAAGTAGGAACTCTGAGGTTTTCCTGTACCCACTATAGAAAACCACCTCAGTTTTCAGAGGAACCCAATGTGATGAGTTCATATTTAAAACCCTTTGTTCCAGTTTTAGCTTAATGTAACCAAACAATTCCTCAAAAGTCTAAAACTGGCACCTAGATAAACAAGATCTACAAGAAATTCAAAGCTAAAGAAGCCATTTAAAAAACATATATATAATCTCTTGTATAGTAACTAACTTTCTCAAGCTATTCACCCAACTACCAAGTACATTACCATGAATATATGGCTAAATGTGTTTTAGGAGACAAATAAGAGAAATTTTGAGAGGTCTGTTAAAAAATTCATTTACACAAGGCTGTCCCTTACAAAGCTAATTATGCATAGTGTTCCTCTGAATGAACACCAAAGAATTCAGAAAGAGCCACTGGGAGGTGGGGGGAAAGAGAAGAAAAGGGTGTGGGATTTCTTTAGGAACAAAATGCCAGTGAGATATACCTCCTCCCACTTTGCTCATGGTCAGCTCTATCTCACCCTACTTGAAAAAAAAAAAATCAATGAAATCTGTTTCTTACATAGTCAAGAATAAGATGAAAAAAAGCAGCACTGGAAAGGTAGTTGATTAAATGCGAGAAAATGCATAAAGAATCAGGGAGGGTAGGAGTGACAATAAGAACCTTTCCATTAAAACTTTATTTCTCTTGGTTTTAGACTACCATTACTGATCCTTCTATATTTCTAACTGGAAATGAGGAAGAGAAAAGGGAGACAAGTAGGGCTGTACTAGGCCAAATATTTATATTGCTGTTGTACTTGTTCTGTGTACCCACTCGCCAATAAATCCTAAGTATCATCATATGCTAGATATTAATGTCTAACAATAGTGTCTCCCTACCAATGTCAACTTAAAGAGATAGGATTATGTAAAACCCAACCACTGCAGACATAATTTACAAAACAAAAGTACTTTTGAGAGCAAAAATGGCAAAATAAATTCAAGTTTATTAGACTATCAGAAGAAAAAAATATATAAAGAAGATAAAATTATGACTATTTAAACCCTCCAGCATGCTGTACGGAAAACAAATGCCATCCCTTGATGGAGATCGTTCTGCTCAGAGCAGATAGCTCTTAGTGCCTGGTTATGCACTACCACCTCTAGGCTCAATTATCATGGGTGCAATTACCTGGCAGTAACTATGCTGCAGGCAAAATGATTAATTAAACGTTCCAACTTGCTGAAAAACTGTAGTGAATTTGAAATTAAGATAATCATAAAAATAAGTTCAAATTCAGTCTCCGCTTCTCACCCCAAATTTAAACAATTCTGCTTTGTCCTTTCATCATTCGATTATATTTTTCTTTCCCCACTCCAAAAAAAGACAATATGTATGTATTTATATATAAAGAGACAACACTGTATCAAATTTATACTGCCAGAAGCAAAAGAAAAGACAGTCTGCACTACCTTTCTAAAAGATTCAAGACATTTTGTCATCAAACTTTCCTCTCTATAAACCTGTAACTGGAATTGGAACTTAAACTAGAACTTGCTAAGAAATTGAACCACTAGACCAGAACCATGTTCTCAGATTGTTTAATCTTAAAATTGTACAGTGTGAGTGTGTGTGTGTGTGTGTGTGCGCGCGTGCACACCAATTTTCCAAGGGTTCCGCCATGTCACTGTCTTCTCTTTTATACAAGGTAATGGAGAAGAAATAGAGAAGGGGAGAGGATGGAAAGTTGTACTTTACCAGTAAATTTATGATATAAATAAAACTGATTTCTATGCATAAGATGTATTCCAAGTCACAATGTGGTATACAACACTTACCTTCCACACCAGGTTTCACAAAGGAGAGCAGATTAAGTGCCCCTGGATTTTCAAGCAGTGTCTTTGCCGCTCCATCTAATCCTAGTTGTTTGGCTCTTTGAGCCTTGGTACCTTTGCTCCCAGTTTTGTATGGGGCTGACTACAAAGGGAAGATCAGAAAACATACCTTATCGTTCCATACTGAAAGAAGCAAAATCTTGAATTAGTCATCAAAATAGTCCTTAACTACTCAATCCTTTTTCCCCATACTCTTTTTTCAAGGAAGATATATAATAAACATTAGTTGATAAAAATGACAATTTGAGGCAAGAATAAAACTGTTGTCTTTTCCCTCTGATGGCTAGTGTGTAAAAACAAAGACAAATCTCAATTTTCAAGAAATTCTTTGAGTTTGCGAATTTTTCCTTAAGTCTTCTCCTTCCTGTTCCTCGACTTCTGTCCTTTTGATTTGTTAGTTAATTTCTTAAGAGGTCTAGCAGAGATGAAGAAAAAAGAAATTCTAGAAAATGTTACTTAACGTTAACCCTGAAGGTTAAAAGAAAGTATCAAGTAGATACAGTTGAAGTTAATAATTCAAGCAAGGTTTTCAAATGATAATGTTTCATTTAGTCAGACTATCGCTAAAAAGCATTTCAAATGAGAACTGCCTATATATTTTCCCTTCCTAATCAACACCAATACTTCCTACATATATTCCCTTATATTCCCATATATTCCCCTAATATATACTGACAGATACTTTCTGATAGAAAGCAGCAAAGCCCAACATCTTCTTCCACACACTAAATGTATGAACAGTTGTTACCATTAATGATACAAACTTATGATTTCTTCAGCTTTGCCTTGAAAACTCAAGTCACTTGAAACATATCAAGAAATGTAGCTGATTTGGCAAGCTTTTTTTCTAGTAATAAGCAAGAATTACATGTTGGTTTGATCATGAAGAATCATTTATTAGTTCCTATTTGTATGCAGTATGGTGCTGTGCTTTGCACAAAATAAGGTACATACTGCATCTCTGCCCTTCAGAAGCATCCAACCTAAAAGAGATCAAAGAGCTACCAAGAGCACAGGAAATAAAAATTACCCATCATGTCTGACTCTTTGTGATCCTATTTGGGGTTATCTTAGGAAAAAAACTGGAGTGGTGTGCCATTTCCTTTTCCAGATCATTCTACAGATAAGGAAACTGAGGAAAACAGGGGTAAGTGATTTGATTATGGTCACACAGCTAGATTCTGAGGTCACATTGGAACTCAGTTCTTACTGACTACAGGACCAGAGCTCTATCCACTGCACCACCAGACTAACCCACAAAAAATATTAAACAAAGGTGTATTTTTCATAATACCCATTTATCTTCATGCAATTCAAAGATAAATGCACTGCCAAAGTAACAAATACAAAACCATTAGAACTCCCTGTTATATTCTCAACCTTCAAAGACTTTCTAAGGTTTCATTTGTCCTATTATTCATTACATAAATAAAATAGTCAAATAAATTGGCTTCTAGATGCCCCTTTCTCATTAACACCAGTCCAAAAGAAACCAAGATACATTAAGTTTGGCTCTAATCAACCCCCACTAGGCTACAACCTGAACCAAACCTATCATTGGGTCTAATCAAAACTGGGAAGTAGAAAACTGAGGAGGAAAATCAAGTGTCAGAAGTTAAAAAAAAACCCTCTACCATAATTTTCACTTCATTTGATTTTCTAAAGAGTCCAGCTATGTTTTCTGCAGGTAAGCAGGCAAGAAAGAAAAGAAGATGATACAAGCTTATGATTTCAGTTAGAAAGTGACAGGATAATATAATTATAAATAATTCCTTTCAATTGAACAAGTATTTGTTAAGCACCTATGTGCTAGGTAATGTGCTGGAAACTAAGAATACAAAAAAATAAAGGAAAAGAATCTCTGCCCTCAAGGGTCATAACAACGTCACACAGTGCTTTATGACTTAGCATGATATTTCATGTGATCCTGACGATAACTATATTAGGTCGATAGTACAAATATCACTATCCTCAATTTACAATTAAGTATATTGTGACAAAGAAAGCTTGAGTGATTCATTTCATTAACACAACTAAAAGTGTCAAACCTAGAATTAGAACCTAAGACTTCTGAAACCAAGGGGGCAGAGTTCTTCCACAGTAGTGGGATTCCAAAGGATATTGGGAAATACAAGTGGGAATAAAATAAACATGATAAGACAGATGGACCCACTGCTATCTAATGATTTTAGAATGTTGTTATGCACAGCTGACCTAAGGGCCTAGAAACCAAACCCTCTTACACATCACAATTCAGAAAGAAGTCTCAGGCCTTCAAAAAGGCATAATTACAACATCACTTCCAAAGCTTTGGTCTGAAGATAGAAGTTCTCCTGGAATTATGTCTACACTTTGACCCACTCTATGGAGAAAATATCTGTTTGAAGATGTATGTTGAAGTAGTGTAATGGTAAGAGTACAAGAATAAAAATCAAAATAACTAGATTCTACAGAATAACCAGAATTGTACCAATACAGAAACACACACACACACACGCAATTTTTTTTAACGAATAAAGAAGAAAACAATCAAAAGTGGCAGAATTTTGGAGGCCAAAAAGGGTAAATAGAACAAAGACATCTTATTGTCATTGTTGTTGCTTCTTAATTCTTTGGGTGCAGAATCTTGAAAACTTTAGGCAATTAACAAATGTCTACTGAATTTGAATTTCAACCTGTAAAATGAGATATTAGATTTCATAATCTCTAAGGTCTCTTTTTTCACTAACATGCCATAATTCCTGTTTCTCCATCATCAAAAATTCAGAAATAAAAAGCTGGCCTGAATTTGAGGAAAGAACAAGCTTGCTCTTTCAGGTCCTGCATTAAAATCCCGATGGATCAATCCCCAGAGACCGGATTCTGTATTATGAATTTCTTTTAAGTAAATTCCCAACAAAAGCAGTTATTTCTTAAGCAAGAAATAGAAACAAAGTACTTCTTACCACATGGTCTAATTCTTCTAACGTTCTACAATTCAACAAGGCTGTTAATAAGGATTCTGATAGTTTCCCTTCCTTTTTAATCTTCTGAATCATGGTATGAGTCTTCTTTGCAACAGTCCTAAAAATGAAAAGTATTTATTACACAATAACATTGTATTCCAATAACTTTATCTTTGGGGTTTTTTTTAATTTGCAAACCCTTGTTGTCAGAGAATTTAATTCCTGATGGGATTCACTTGAAAATTGAGGGGTCTGGGTCCCAACTTCTTTTTTTTCAAGGGGAAAGGCAGGGTAATTGGCGCTAAGTGACTTTCCCAAGGTCACACAGCTACTAAGTGTTAAGTCTCTGAGGCCAGATTTCAACTCAGGTTTGATTTGAACTCAGGTCAGGTCCTCCTGACTCCAGGGCCAGTGTTCTATTCACTGCACCACCTAGTCACCTCCTGGGTCACAACTTTTTAAGCTGGTTTCCATAAATATACATTCTAGTACAGTATTTCTCCATCCCAAATTGCCCTCTTTCTTGCTACTCTTTCCTAACACCATCTTAAGAACAGCGCAGCTAGGGCAATGAGAAATGTTCTAGACATGGAATTACTGATGATTAAAAACAACAGAGGGAGTCCAAGTTTATAAAGATCAAAAGCAGCAGCAAGCACCATGCTAGGGAGAGTAAAATAGTGTGTGTATATATATATATATATATATATATATATATATATATATATATATTCTATAGACTATTAATGCCTCCAAGACACAGCCTTTACCTTCTGTTCTCTTCCTAAGACACCTAGATTTGAGTGGTTCTTCTTGATGAGGTGCCATTATACAGTTAAAAAGATAGGCTCTAAAGTGAACCAGCAGAGCCCTGAAAAGAAGTTTCTTTTAAAATTTTAAAAAAAATTTAAAGGAATAAAGGCAGAACCAAGATGGTGGATTAGGGGCAGTCATCTAACTGAACTCTCCCAACACTGCCCTCCAAACAACTTAAAATTAACACCTCAAATCAAATTTTAGAGTAGCAGAATGAATAAACGGTCAGGGTGGCACATTTTTCCAAACTAAGAAAACTAAGGAGGTTGGCAAAAGAAGTCTGAGATACTGGGTGGATCACAGACCGGAGCCCAACACATGACAGCAGCAACAGCAGTCACTGCAGCAACTTTGGAAGCTCTCAGCCCAGAGACAGTTAGGGGCCTGGACAAATAGTCAGAAAGAGATCAAAGGGGCCCTTTACTGGCAATGAGGCAAGCTGGTACTGACTGGCAACTGTGTTACCCATACACATTTCTGGTTTGTAGATCCAAGATGGAGAGGAAAGTTGGGAGTCCATCACAAGAAAGCAAAGTTCCTTGTCACAGTTTCAAGGCAAAAAGAGCACTAGTACTTTTGGCTACAGGGGTACAAGGGCCCAGAGGCCCTTCCTAGCTAAAGATCAGCGTGCAGACCAAGAGAGCAGGGACTATACCTCTCCCAGCATCACACCACCCAGGAAACACCCAAAACTTAGAAATAGCTCTGAAAACAGAAGTACAAAAAAGCTTGAAGTCTGGGACTATGCCTCACATGCCTCTCCACCCACACTACCCCTGGTGAGCAGAGCCCAACTTTTAACATAAAGATTAAAGGCAAGAAACAGGTTGTGAAAACGGGCAAACAACAAAAATTTCCATTTGATCACAAAAAGCAATACAGTAACAAGTAAGATCAAGACATAAACTTAGAAGAAAACTGTGTGAAAATAGCTACAAACAAAGCCTAAAAAAATGCTGACCCAAGCCCAACAAGAATTCCTCGAAGAGTTGAAGAAAGAAGAATAGCAGAGGAAAAACTGGGAAAAGAAATGAGAGTGATGCACACACACAAAAAAAAATGTAAAAAGAATTAACAGCTTGCTCAAAGAAGCACTTTACATAGACAGAGGGCATAGATGTGAGTGGACTATGCTTCAATATCTAAAAAAAAGTAAAGGGGAAAGAAAGAAAGAAAGAAAGAAAGAAAGAAAGAAAGAAAGAAA
>JAQQSW010000964.1:0-24577 GCA_028646575.1 Pseudocheirus occidentalis
CTTCAGCTCTGGTTTTTTCAGCAAGAATGCTTGAAAGTCCTCTACCTCATTGAATGACCGTATTCTCTCCTGGTATAATATGCTCAATTTTGCTGGGTAGTTGATTCTTGGTTTTAATCCCAGCTCCCTTAATCTTCGAAATATCATATTCCAGGCCCTTTGATACCTCAGTGTGGATTAGAGTAGATTCTACTGAGGTCCCTTCCAACTTTGAAATTCTGTGATTCTGATTCTTTGTAATATATGTGACCTGGTTACTGGTCTACCACCTTAGAACCTTTGTTGTCAGTCCCATCTTGCCTTCAGGCCTAGATTTTCCCTACAGGTACTCTTCCCAGATCACCAAGTCTGTAATTTACCAATTTCATGAAATATCTGCCAGGTACACATATGGGTATGTATAGACTCAAACAAAAATTTCTTTATAATAATAGCCACCTGAAAGGATGAGTTTTCGAGGATAATATGAATCATATCATGCTTGTCAAATCATGCCATGGACAGAAACTAATGATATAAGTATGTGATATATCAGCATAAACATAATTTAATATTCTGATTTTTATGTTCATTGGGAACTGAGTGATTGGTGTGCACTAGCCAAACTTTTAACATTCTCTTCAAAACTTGGTGGGAACCCTGTCCAAGAAATGTATCCATGAGACTCAGGCTGGTAAACTACGTTTAGAATGCCTCCTGTTGTCTTTGGAGCATACAAGATGGCAGCTTCGGACATAGAATCTGGTAAAGGAGAGGTTTTTTAATAAGCTACTTATAAATTAAAATAAGGTGTTGACCTAACCTTTTCTTCCCCTAACAGCTTTTTTAAGTGTTCTAAGCAATTCTTAGCAAATAGGGAAGTTTTTCCATACTTAGATTGTCCTTGGGTTTATCAAACATTTAGTTTTTGAGTATGATTGTTACTGATTCTTGCTTATTCAGTCTGTTTCACAGATCTGCTTTTCTGTTTTTTAACCATTACTAAATAGGATCATAACACCAGAGATCTAGAACTGGAAAGGAAATTAGAGGTCATCTAGTCTAGCCTCATTCATTTTTGCAGCTGAGGACACTGGTTTAAGAAAGGTTAAGTGCATAAGTAAGTGACAGGACTGAGATTTGAACTCAGGTTCTGCAACTTCGTGTTCAGAACTCTTTGTACTGCACTATTCTGCCTCCCCAAGTGGTTCACTCATACATCTGAAAGAGATGTTATTAGATTTAGTAGCATTATTTCTTGGCTACTGAAATATGGACCCTGCTGTTAGAACTAGCATAATTTAACTTTAAGATAATTAGTATATTGAACAAGTATTTTCTTAAATGATTTAGGGGTATGATAGGAGAAAGCAGTTTTGTTTATTGAAGCGAACAATAAAATGATGCAGTGAGTGAAAATCCTGAGAAACAAGATTTCTGGATAATTAATATTTTATTAATTAGTCTAGCTAATAACAAATTGATGGTCAGTGGTTTCTCTTGGTAACCAAAAACCAAGACTTAAGCCTTAATATACTTTTGGAAAAGGGGGTACCCCTGACAGGTGAAAATCAGCCCTGATTGGTAAACAATTAATTAAAAAGTCATCAGCTCCTCCTGCTGACCTCTAGTATTCTGGACTGAGAAATCCACCTCCACACAGACCACTCTGATTGGTCTTCTCCTTCATGAACTGGGTCACCCTAAACTTCAGTGGAAGGGTACAAGGACATGAGCTTAACCCTCAGGACAAGAATTCACCTACGTTGGATTCTGTTTGCACTTTAAACAGAAATGAGATCTCCTAGTTGGGTAGTGTCCTGCCCAAGTACCCAAGGATTAAGGCAATCTCCAGTATCAGCTGTGTCCTTCAGAGACTGGCTGACTGATCTACAGGTGCTCATCCCTGAATGAGGAAATGGGGGAAATGGAAATTTAATCCTAGGTTTATAATTAGTTGTTAACATATTGGCAAAATGATAACTTTTCTTAATGGTCATCTTATAAGAATAAGAAGGTATGAGTCCTGGACATGCTATTGAGGAAGCTTTCCCCTTCTTCCTTTATTTAGGGGAGATATTGTATGTGTCAGGTTCATAGCAATCTGTGAAATGGCTCCCAAGAGAATAACTCAGATCACTTATTACTATAGCAGTCCCATCCTATAACAATCACACTAATTACTATCCAGCTGCACACCACAGTTTAAGAAGGGCATTTTTGCTAAGCTGGAGAACATCCAATATGGTAAGGACACATGATAAGAACAGTTGAAACACTAGAGCAGCGGTTCTCAACCTGTGAGTTGTGACCCCTTTGGGGGTCAAACGGGGTCGCCTAAGACCATCAGAAAACACATATTTCCGATGGTCTTAGGAACCAAGTCACCACTCCTCTGTCTCCAGGCAGGTCTGCCCACATGCAGATATGCCCACATACAAGTATTAAAGGGTCTCGGCATTAGGAAGGTTGAGAACCACTGCACTAGAGGAAGTCTCAGAAGGGACATGATAGCTATCTTCAAACATTTGAAGAGCTCTCTTGATGAAGTTTAGGCTTGTTCTGTTTAGCCGCAGTTGGCAAAAATAGGACCCAAGTATGAAGGTTGGAAAGAGACAGATTTAGGTTTTATGTCAAGAAAAACATAACAATTGGAGAGAAATTTCCAGAAGTGTGGTAGGCTACCTCAGAAGGTTGTAATTTCTTCCTCACTGCAAGACTTCAGGCAAAGGCTGGATAATCAATTTGTCAAATACGCCATTGCAGGGGTTACATTTGTATACAGATTGAACAAGATCTTCCAGCCCTAAAATTCTATGATTCTGTGAGATTTATTTGTGTATAAAACCTTAGGGACCTCTTCTCTTCTCCCTATCCTACTCCAATATTACCCTTAAGAAAATTAATGAGCAAAAATGAATCAAATACCTAGTGAGTTTCTGAACTGTCATCATTCATTTAATATTCTCCTCACTGTGCTTATAGATGGATCCACATTTCCAACTGTAATCTACACATTAATAAACTCTCTTTGGACATAATTTTCATAATATTTAATATATTTAACTGATTATTAGTGGCTATTAGATATACCAAGGAGATACTTAAAGAAAACCTTTTATAATTCACTTTGGGAATGAGGAAGTAGTAAATTTAAGTATAATGTATAATGTTTCTTTGCTTAATAATTATATATCTATGCCATATGAGGAACTATTGATGAAATTTGGTATAAATTTTTAAAATTCAATTTTATTTTTAGTCCTTCACCTGTTTCCTCCTATCTCCCTTTTCTCCCATCCCTCCCACTAACCCCAACTCCCTATAGTGAGAAAGCAAGAAATTAAAATTGGAATTAGCTTTGAAAAGAGAAGATTGAAGACCAAAGAGAGGAAGATTTTTAGCTCACAATAAGGAAGAACAGTTTGATCATATGTTCTCTAGTTCAAGGATGGGCTGCCTTGAAAAGTAGTTTTCACTTGAATTATTTATTCCAGAGCTAGTTGGATGAATATCTGTCAGAGATTCTGCAGAGAGTATTCTCTGATTCTCAGATTACATATATAATTATTTTAGATACAAGGTATACTTCAAATGATTCATGATTTCATTGACTTTTTAAATTCACTTGTTATTCACTTCACCAAAATAAATTATAAATGCCTTCCCAACCCCCAGTTTCTCATTGCAAGGTCACCGTGAGTGTATGTAGTCAAAGCCATTCATCACCTAATTAATGATCAATCCTTTCTAGTAATTATCCTCTCCATATTTAGTTAGGTCAGTGAACAACAGATACAGAATTCACATGTAACTCCTACTAAAAGGTAGAACATTTAGATAGCTATATAGATAAAATTAAACACAGATTTGATATACACACACATATATTCTATTCATATTAACTGATTTGGGGGTTATGGTGTCTGATCAGTGTGCATTTAGTTGTGATGTTGAAGCTATATCTCTTGACATCTAGTTTATTCCCCTAATTTATGCATCTTTAAGAGAAATAGGATATTAATTTAACCAAATAACTGTTGTGGCAAGAAACCTGTTTACAATTTAGTATAAAAATTGGTAAAATGCTTTATTTTTATCCATAGTTCTGAACAAAGGTAGGGGAATCAGTCAGCACATTGAGAAGAGAACTGGAGTCTTTGTGGGGCAGCTAGACTTTTGAATATGATCCATTTTCCATAAATACTTAGTGTCCACAGAAAATGCATGTTCATGCTAGGTTCACAACCTGTCCACCACTGATCTTGGGGATAGTTTGTTTTATTCTAGGGGAGCGGAAACAGACTCTAATTTCTTAGTCTGTGGCTGGCCTTGAGGTCTGGAACAGGGCAGAATCTGCTTCTTTTGGTTGTCCTTGCATAAGAATTGGACTGAAAGGAAGGTAAAACATAGGAATTAAATGTCCATTTATGGTGAAATGAAGGCTCAATCTAAGATCTTAGTTCAATAAGGTAAGAGAATGAACATTTATCACGAATCTATTATATGCTTGGTACTACACTAGCACTTTACAAATATTATCTCCTTTGATTCCCACAACAACCCTATAACATAGGTACTGTTGTTATCCCAATTTTACACTGGAGGAAACTGAGGCTGATAGATGTGATGTGACTTGCCTAGTATCACACAGGTAGTGTTAGAAGCTAGATTTAAATATAGGTCTTCCAGCCTTTGTGCCCTGCACTCTATTCATTGTACCACCAGCTACCTTAGAGAGGGAAGCTACAATGCTGTCCTCTCTGGCATGACATAACTAATTAATTAACCAGTTAGAGATTCTAGTATATATTTTGCCACCAGTTCATACTACTCTCCTACCACTGGCCCATTGACTATACTAGGGAATATTCGGTGCATGTGAGTCCACCCTACTCAAAAGAAGGTATTCCCAACTCCACACAAAGAAACCACTTTTCTCTCTGACTTCTTCAAGAGTGGACACTCTGATTAGCCTCAGTTTCTCTATAGCTATAGAGATATGAATCAGAACATGTTAGCAAATAGGACAATCTTTCAACTTAGCTCTGAGTTCTCACCCCATCTTATGGAAGCCTTCAGAAGCCAATTTACTTCATTTATAGGACTTAGATTATTTGTTTTTTATGGAAATGTGATATATTGAAAGGTAAGGTAGTTGTAAATAATCCATAGACTTTCATCATCCTGCCCTTTAACCTCACAGGGGAAAGGATTAAGGAAGGACTTTCAGGTTCAAAACTCAGAAGCATTTGGAAGAAATGGATAAACTGGCAGAGGTTGGCACCATATTTCATTTGTTTCACTGTGGCTGGGTATTTTCATGGCAACCACCAGTTCCATCAGTTTCCCCCTATCTTGGGTCTTGACAATGCCTATTCTTGCCCTGCTATTCTTACAGTGCCTCAGAGCCCCAGCTTCAGATATCTGCTTTGTGGGTCTCTCTTTCAGGAACTTCTCTGCTTCTGCTACAGGGAAAGAATGGAGTATACCAGTAGACTGGATGCCTCCCCTGGGACTGCTCCAGTCTTTCTTTGGACTTACCTGTGAGGATTCGTATAAACCTAACTGCATATGTGTCTGGGAGGGGCCCCTCTTCTGACTTTGTCCATCTAGCTGAACGAAAAGGGCACAGATCTCTGTGAGACTTAGAGGGCCCAGGAAGAGGTCCCACTTGCCCATTGACATATGGCTTTTAGAAGAGCTTTGGAAATAATCACAAAGAATACTGCCCTCAAAAACTCTTCTGTGTCTGCTGGATATATGTACGTGTCCTAATTGTAGTTGAGCTTGCATAGGGTAGGATTTTGTGATGGGTAGATTGATCACTGCAGAGGGAGGTCTTCTAGGCACCCTAGCCTCAACAAGGAAGGTTGGACAAAGGAAAGCTTGAAGATTGACAAGACTGTACCTTCATGTCCTGCCAACTACTGCATGGGTGAAGGAAGCCTTTCAGGAGTAGATGTGGAGACCTGTAAATCCTCAGACCATGCTTTCTTCCCTTTCTAATATCATGCAGCAATGCTCTGGCAGCAGGGAGGCCTGACTGGATAGAAGATATCCCAAACTTGGTGCATAGGGGCTAGCCCACTGGAGGAGCAGAGCAGCCAGCTACAAGGGACCCTTTTTGCTAAGCAGCAAAGCAGCAGCAGAATAGCCAGGATCTATAGAAGTGCATTTCAGCTGTGCACCAGCCTGGCTTAGTAGCAGAGCCACTGTTCAGTATACATATATACACACAAACATACATACATGCATGCATGCATACATACGTGTGTATATGTATATATGTGTGTGTACACACACACACACACACACACACACACACACACACACCCTTGGGTGAATTATGAGAGGAACAACCTCAAAGAAATGATAGCAAGTCATTTCTGCAACAACTCAATTTCCAGAGTTCTAAGCAGTCTTGGTCAGCCTTTCACCTTCACCTCTTCCTGTGATGCCCACTTGTTCCCAAGCCTACTCTCTGCATTTGTGGGGAATTTGCCTCAGATATATGTATTGGTGGAATGGATTAGGTAATCATTGTTATTGCTTGTCTGAAATTCTTTTTTTTAAGAGTTAATTGATAAGTCATTTCCCAGTTGATGAATTGTCAAAGGATATGAACAGGCAGTTTTCAAAAATAGTCAAAGCTATCAATAGTCATATGAAAAAATGCTCCAAATTGCTCATAACTAGAGAAATACAAATGAAAACTACACTGAGGTGCCACCTCACACCCGTCATATTGGCTAACATGACAGAAAAGCAAAATCACAAATACTGAAGGGAATGTGGAACTGTTGGTGAAATTGTGCAACAATCCAACCATTTTATAGAATAATTTAAAACCATGTCCAGAGGGCACAGTATATACATACACTTAGATGCAGCAATACTGCTACTAGGTCTTATTAGCTGAGAACAAAACCCAAAACAATAATTTAGACATATGTTTATTAAGTCATTAATGGATGATATTAGTCATAATTAAGGATATATACCATAATTATTCATTAAATTGTTTAATTATATTAAGAACTTTGTTAAGTACACAATTTTACGTAGTTTTCAATTAATAAGAATATTATTTTCTCTTCCTCTCACTTCCTCTTGCCCATTGTAAAGGAAAATAAGTATAATATCCTTGTAACAAATATGAAGTGTCGAGTAAAACAAATTTCTTCACCATGACCTATCCTTTGGAATCATGGTTGATTGCCACATTGAAAATGTTAAGTCTTTCAAAGCTGTATTTACACTGTTGTTGTTACTGAATAAATTGTTCCTGTGACACAAACAGAGCAGAAGCAACTTATTCTGTAACAATAATAGAACAAAATGGCTGGATCAGTTCATGGCTCCACCAACCATGTGTAACTGTGCCTTTTTTCTTTAAGTCTTAGCAATATTCATCATTTTCCTTTCCTTTGATAATCTGAGTGTGAAGTGTAACCTCAGAGTTATTTTTATTTCCATTTCTCTAATTATTAGTGATTTTTTTCCATAGGACTTTTGATAGTTTATATATCTTCCTTTAAAACAAAATCCTTTAAACAAGTTGTGGTATATGAATGTAATGGAATACTACTGTGCTGTAAGAAATGAGGAGCAGACAAACTTCATAATAGCCTGGAGAGACTTATATAAACTGATCCTGAGTGAGAAGAGCAGGAGAAATTTGTACACAATCACAGACACATTGTATGTGTGACGACCAACTTTGATAAACTGGATTCTTCTCAGCAACACAAGGTTATAAGACAACTCTAAAAGACTCAGGATGGAAGGATATGTCTACATTCAGAGAAAGATCTAGAAAGACCAGAGTTTAAATGCAGACTGAGGCAAACTACATGCTCTCTTTCTTTTCCATGTTTGGTTTTGTTTCTTCTTTCCCATTGTTCATTTCATTGGTTACAACTCTACTACCAGACTAACGTCCAATTTGCAAGTATTTGCAGATCCTGTACTTGAGTGCGTGCTGCCATGGGGGGGAGGGATGATGGAGGAAGGGAAGAAAATGTGAAACTGCCTATTTATATCCCTTGACTCATGTGCATCATTTTTATAGTATAGTATACTAATAATATAGTATATATATGTATATATATACAGTAGTATAATTTTAACACAAATTTGACTCTCTGGTAATACAGACTGAGACAAGCTTTTTAACATGCATGTGTTTTCATGTGGATGTGACATGTAGGTTTTACATCAAATTCAATTCAGAACTAAATGTATTTTTATGAATGTTAGGAGATAATGTTAACTGCAAAACCTGAGCAAAGGACTCAGATGCATTAGTGATGGAAATTCCATATTCAAAACTGAGGAAGAAGGCAGGGTTTCTACTGGTTCTTTTTTGCTCAGTCTGAGCAAATCAAATAGGAAATACTTCGACTTCTTTTACTCCCTGTGAGGGTCTGGGAAATACTTGCAGGTTGCAGGTGGTTGGGATGAGGCATAGGGAGAGTCGAGGCCCTGGAAGAGTCTGGGTCACGTGGAGTTCGGGGCATGCTGGATTCTCCAGGTCTCTCAAAGGCCATGGGAGCAGTGGTGCTTAGAGTTGTCTTGCATGTAGAAACCGGGTTTTCCAGATGATGTCTCCTTACCCTGGGGCCAGGTGAAGCCATTGTTACTGCAACTTCCCACCCCCACATTTGGGTATATCCTGCACCTTGCAGCCAGACCTTGTTTCTTTTATCCCGTGTAGTAGGTGCATCTGAGGGTTATATAAGACTCGGTTTTTGGGAGAGTCGGGGTTCCTTCATTCATTCGTTTGGTCATGGGTCTTGAAATGCTGCTGTTATGCTCCCCCAATGGACTCAATAAAGTTTCGCTGTTTACACCTTTGAGCCATTGACTCTTCTGCTCTGGAGAGGGCGCGGGCAACCGGCTGCCCCTGCCAGAGTTGTCAGGGAAAGTGGCTCTGACAGACCTGTCGTCAGGGTGAGAGAACCCTGACAACTTCCCATGATTCCAGCTTAGAAGGAAGTAGAATTTTAAGTGACAGGAGGGCTATTCTTCTAGTACAGTGTTGTACAGGTCGTCCTACCAGGTCACTATAATGGCATCAATACTTTCTTCCTTAGCAGATTTATTTAGTGCTTGCCAAGACTAAAGCTCCTCATGGTTAGTTAATGTGTTCCCACTTCCCTTTAACACTTCTTCCTCTGTTATATTTTCACAGCTCAATGTGGGGGAACTGTTGAGGAGATGGAAGGGGTTATCTTGAGCCCTGGATTTCCAGGAAACTACCCCAGCAACATGGATTGCTCTTGGAGGATAACATTACCTGTGGGCTTTGGTAAGTTTTATGGCCACAAGGAGACTGTGTCTCTTATGTTCAGAACCCTGGAAAGGGCACCAAGAAGTCTGGTTTCAAGTCCCAGCTCTGCATATGTCATTCTGTGACTTTGGGGAAGTCTCTTAAGCATGTTTGCTTATCTATTAAGTGGGAGAATAATCCTTGTTCTATCTGCCTCATGGAAAATTATTGTCAGGGCAAAATGAAAGTATAGACATGAATGTGTTTTGAAAAACATTGAAATGTTTTAAGAAATCCAGGGACTGATTGAGAAATTACCTAAAATCAAGAAACATGGAATCTAAAATAATGCAGAGATACATTTTTAAATAGCATAAATCTTTTTGAGATGACCCTTAAGTTGTGATGGTGTATGATTCAGTATCATTCTGTATGGAAAGATCCAGTGCTTGGGCAATGTGTAGAACTGGTCTCATTAACCAAGAAATGGTCAGGGTATCTAACTAGATATATTTCTTTAGCTAATGGAAAGAAAATAGACAATTTGCAACTTGCACCAAAGCTGAGAAGTAGCTCATTTTGATGGTTAAAGATGTTTTAAAAGGGGCTAGGGGTGAAAATAAGGTACAGTTAAGAGTTTTCTCTCCCAAACTGAATTCAGTAACTGTTAATTATAGACTTATTGAAGAGCGTTGATCTTTGCATGAGGAGAACTAGAATAGTTTAGAGAAGACATGGCTCTAGCTCTTAGGGAACTCATAGTTTAGTAATGGATTCTAGGCAGCATATTATATAACCTTTCTGTGAATTAGGTAATTCCTTCTGGTTTAGGAACTTCAGTAAAGCCAACCAAAATCCCTAGGCAGAAAATTTAGGGCCTGAGGGAACAAGAATCAAATCAATAAAAATAACAAAATCCAAGTTTTGGAAGCTGCCGTGTTATTTAACAAGTCTTTTATGGTAGCTTGTTATTTTTTCATTCTTGTGCTAAATGTTGCGGGAAACATGGGAAGAAGAGTATCCTTAGAAATAGTGGTGTCAGTCAATCAACAAACCTTAAACACTTACTAAATAAAGTCAGAAAAGTCCCTGCTCTCAAGGAACTTGGGTTCTAATGTGGGAGATAACATAATAATATAAGTGAAACAGAAAACACAAGGTGATATGTAATAAATGCACAGAGAGTACTTCCTATAGGAGAGTGAGGCTCTGTGAGATAGTATAGAATTCATGTGAGCTTGCTTAGGGCAGAAGGGAGGGGCTAAAGCATTTTGAATTGGAGAATGCTTCAAACAATGATATGGAGATAGGAAAAAGCAGGTGTGGTTTTGAGGAAACCAACTTGATTGTGTCTTGTCATACATGGGACCTTGAACAGTTTGTAGAAACAAAAGAAATTGTAAACTCTAAATTTAAAAAAGTCTACTTGTCACTCCCATCACACTTGACTGCTGGCAGAGGCTGACTGCCTTGTAACTCTTTCATACTTCAGTCTCAGAAGACAGGAGATATAGGAAGAGGGTAAATAAGAGATGACCCCAATCCCTATCATGGTCCCAGGAAAGAGAAAGAAGTGACAGTTATCATATTACTACTCTTAATTATCCATCTTGTTGGAGTGACTTCATAGCAAGAACTGTCCTGAATCTGCTTTTGTTTGGTTTCTGAATTCTATTTCTATATCTGTACATGTACATATTCACCAGGGTAGTATTAAATTTATCTAATTATGATTACCCTCCAGGGGTGATATAGAAATGAGTTTACATTCTCTGTATATGCTTACCAATTGGGGAAAAGGGTAGATTATGTTGGGTGTTTGGGTAAAATAGAGAGGTGACCCCTAGGTTCAAAATTTTGCCATAGTACTCTACCATTTGGATAACTGAAAGAGGGCTACACTTTAGCCTCCTCACCCTGATGTTAGAATACAGAAAGTAACATTTAGAATGTCCTAGATGGGGTAAATGATTCAAGTTGTTTGGATAATCTCTTGGCTCCTTACTTCTAAAGAATCTCCAGAGAGTTCCCAACATTATCACATCTCTTTTGACTGTCCTTCCTGCCCAGGGTCGGGGTCATACTGAACCAATTTAAATATGCTATTCTTTTAAATATAGTATAACTTAAATAAGCTCTTTATTACAAAGTATAACCTTATCTTTCAATGTTTCTTATATGGGAATGATTTTAAAAGAAACTAAAATCCAAAAACCCTGTAAAAGTTCAAATAGGAAATACTTCAACTTCTTTTTATTCCCCATGCTTCTAGCTTAGAAGGTAAATGCTACTCAAGACAGGAGTCTGGATATTCCAAGCTCAGAAATCCCTCATGAAGCCCATATCCTCTGTGACTATAAACACGAACATTGCTGGCTTAAACCCTGAAAAGAATAATAATTGCCAACCTATAGAGAACTAAGAGCTTCACAAAGTACTTCACATGAATCTTGTTATTTGATTTTTCCCCCAAATCCCATGAGACATAAATACACAAGTGTTAGTACCTTTATTGTGTAAATGAGAAAATTGGTAAGAAGTTAAATGACTTACCTGTGGACACAAAACTAGTCAGTTTTGAAGGCTAGATTGGAATTCAGGTATCTCGATTCCAAATCTGTCACTGTTTCTGCTATACTATCATGTCTTTCTCAAATCTGTAGTAGTGTAATCCTGTTCAGTTCCCTCTTATCCCTGCCACCAGTGCTAGTCTGTTCCCAGTGCTTATCCCTTTACTTCATTGTTGTTGTTGTTCAGGTATTTCAGTCCTGTCCTACTCTTTGTGACCATATTTGGGGTTTTCTTGGCAGAGATACTGGAGCCATTCGCCATTTCCTTCTCCAGCTCATTTTACAGATGAGGAAACAAGGTTTCCTCAAGACAAACAGGGTTAAATAACTTGCCCAGGATCACCAGATAAGTGTCTGAGGTCAGAATTGAACTCACAGAAGAGTCTTCCTGACTCCAAGGCTAGCACTCTGTCCACAGCGTCACCTGGCTGTTGCCCACTTCTTCTGAACTCATCCAGCAACAGAAGAAAAAAGCATTTTCAAAAAGATTTTCATCACAATTCAGAGAAGGGGGGAAATGAGTATGAAGCATTTGATTTAGAATCTTAAAATATTGGATTTGTAGAGCCCAGTATTTTTATCCTACAATCTTATTCTGAACTTCCAAATCAGAGCCATGTTTTTGCTTCCTGGACAAAAATAGCTACTGCCATATAGAGGTGGCATTTTGCCCCTAGAAGTGAGGTCTTCATGCAGCCACCCTGCTAATTAGTACCCATACATTTCCACAAAGCCTCATGCTGCTACTGGCTTCTCTCATCAAATTGCAGAGTCGGAGCTTCTATCAGCCATAATACTGCTCCTTTAATGAGACTCTGCTTGAGTCAACCAGACAGTCCACCCACTTCTTCAGAGTGACTGATACCATGATTCCATCTCCCACAGGGAATATTACATATTTACATTACAATTTTGCTCACATAGGTTCCTTCCTTTCTGTTCCTATTGCCACCATTCTAGTTCAGGCCCTTATCACCTGTCACTTGAACTATTGCAATAGCCTCCTACTTAGTCAACCTCTATTAAATTTCTGCCCTCTATAATCCAACCTTTACATAACTGCCAAGATTATCTTAATAATTTACAGATTTTGCAATAGGATAAAATATAGATTCCTTAGCCTGTCATTTAAGGTCCTCTGTTGTTTGATTCTTCAACATTTAACTAGTCCCCCTCCCCCCCCCCCCCCACTGTTCTCTATTAACGTACTCTGTGTTCCAGCCAAACTAGACCATGGTTTCCCATTGTCATTCTGTATTCTCCTACCACTTCATTCAGACAAGCCATCCCCTTTGTCTAGAACACACTCTCTACTACCTGTTGAAGTTCTTTTTCTTTAAGGTCCAATTTAAGGGCTATCCCCCCACCCCCAAATTATATGACATGGGTCTCTCCTAAGAAATGTTCAGTGCACTTTGCCTACACCTGTCCTTTGCACTTAATGTCTATCTTGTACAATAGTTACTTTTGTATTCCTCTTCCCTTATTTGTGTCCCCCCAGATTTTAAGACTATCAAGAATGGAACCAGTTTAAAACTATTGTTATATCTCAAGCACAAAGCACAGAAGTGTTTATATAGTCTGTGCCTAATAAACATTTATTGACATTACATGAGCATTACAGCATTTTAGTCAAATCCATGTATTATACCCCCAATCAGAAGAGAAAAGAAAGTTCTTCCAAATCCTAAAATATTTAAATGTAATAAAAACCGAGCCATTGAGGCAAAGTTGTTTAAGGATATTTTTATTTGAAGCTGTTACTGTGTTAAAATATCCTGAGTAAAATTCATATATATGTATATACACATATGTGTGTAATATGAAGAAACTAAGACTCTTAAATCAATCTTTCAGGGCCTTACTATATCATCATACAGCTAGTAAATGTCTGTGGCATTTTAAGTTCAGGTCTTTTGATTTCAAGTCCAGTATTCTTATCTTCTTTCCATTATATTGTCCAACTCGACTTTATCCATAAGAATTTCTTTCAGTAGTGCACACTATTTTATATAGGACTGTATTATGAAGGGTCTCACCATCAAAAAAAGATGATAAACCATCTTGCTGATTATCATGAACTTAAAAAATAAAGGAACAGGGGATGATGAACATTTGAAACAAAGAAACAAAAAACTAAACTTGTACAAAAGAATCTCAACAAGGGCAACCGAAAAAGAAAAATCCTCTCATCCTGGAAGAACTCGGATGAGAAGTAGGAAGAACTAGAAAGAACTATAGAAACAGGGATCTGTAGCAAGAGCTTTTACTAACGCTAAGATCTTTTGTTTTGGGGTGGTTGTGCTTGATGGTGCACATGCATAGATATTAATCAACTTATTGTAACATAAATAGAAGTTCATTTCAGCAAGTCCTATGTTGAAGGCAGATACAGCATTAGAAACTGTATTCACATAGGATTTAATTGAGGATACTTTTTGGCTGTTCCTCAAACAATATGACCGACTATGTGTTTAGATGACGTAGTAGGCAGCTGGTCAGCTTGCTAGCAGCCAGTTGTACCACAGTCAGACTTGTTTTTCCCCTGATCAATGGCATTTAGATTGTTCTTCATGGAACAAGTGAACCACATGCTCTCGTTCACAGAACTGTCTGTTTCTAGCTATTGTAGATAATTTATTTATTAAATCAAGAAGGATTCAACTGTGGTAGACAATGCAGAGAATACATAGATAATTAAGGCATGACATCTTATCCTCTAAATATGCACAAATCATTATAACAAAGTAAAATATGGTAAATGTATGAATGAGGTACAGTTAAAGTTCTGTGAGAGTTGTGAGGAGGGAGAAATCATTGACTGCTGTTGATATCATGGAAGGTTTCTTGGAGGAGGCTGCATTTGAACTGGATCTTAAAGGTCAGGTAACATTTTAACATGCAGAGATGGAAGAAGACAGTAGTCTGTGGAGTTATATAAATAAGGGGAGAAAGTTATAGGACAAGGTTTTAGTGAATTTATCCATGACTAGTCCAGCTTTGCTGGAGCATAGCATATGTGTAGTGGAATAGTGATATATAAAGTCAGAGAAACTTGAATACCATTCTAAGGAGTCTGAACTTAATTTGGAGCCTTGTGGCCAATGGCTTATGGGTGTGTTATATAAGAACAAAGAGAATATTGAAATTCTGTTACCTTTTCTTAAATAAGCAAACATGCCATTCACAAAGCATGTATTTTGTGACTAACTTTAAAGGCAGCTAGAGATGAACAATCAGAGTAATATGAAAAACCATGACTCAAATAGGAACACTTAAAGCTCTTATACACTGCCACTTAAGTTATCTAATGTTCATCAGAATAGCTGACTACAATAAAATGTGCAATCTCATCTTCTTTTTGTCTGATCTGAGTAGCCTTGGACTCTGTCACTCTTTGCATCTGTTCTTCCCAGGCTTGCCCTTAAGGAAATCTTTTAGGTCTGTCACTCTGGGAATTGTTCTTGCAGCAACAATATCAGTTTTTGCAATCAGGCTGCCCTCATCTAATCTAGGAGATGAAAAGCAGTTTATTCCTGGCTGACCTTTCAAGTTCCCTGACACAGGTAAACTGTACTTTCTACTCTGTAAATAGGACTGGCCACATGCTTGCTTGGGAGTAGAGAAGCATAAATCATAGACTTAGAAAATTCAAGTTAGCAGAATGCTAAGAGAGGGAATGTGGGATAATAGAAAGAACACTGGGACTTGTTGCCAAGGACCAGGACCTTCACAAACTGGAGATAGGCTACCTAGTTCCCCAACACTGGGACTTGTTGCCAAGAACCAGGACCTTCACAAACTGGAGATAGGCTACCTAGTTCCGCAATACTGGCTCCAGCAAAAACCTGAAATTCCCGTTAGATCAAATAATGATCAGGAAATTCATTGAGAAACTACAATAAATAAAATCTTCTACCCTCAAAAAAGTCAACCAGAAGCTTATTGATATTAAGAAAAGGGTCCCTTATGCAATGAGAGTGCTAGAGCAGCTGGAGACTGGATACATGTAGTCTGCCAAGCTCTATATCCAGAAACAGTAAGAGTGAAAGGCTTCCCTGAGAAAGCCCCAGGGTGAGGACCTTGAAAGCCCTGGGGAATAGCAGCAGGAAGCAACTATCATGGTGCTCATCAGTGATACAGAGCAAGAGAGCCCAGCGGCTCTGAGGTCTCTTAACACTGTGTCCTGAGATGCCAGAGAGAGAGCCCTGGAGATGTAGTACTCTACACCTCATGGATCCAGAGAGGCCGAGGTCATGACAAGAACCCCAGACATTCAGGCAAGAACAAGCATGGCCAATTTCTTCATCTAAAAGTGTGTCAGGGTATGGAGTTTGGTTATGGCTCAAAGCCCTAATTCAGGAACCAAAGTTGGAGAGATGAGAAAATCATTGAAAACACCATACCCAATAAAAAATTATTACAAACCTAACACCATAACAACTGCAAGTGGAGACTCAAAGGAAAAAATGGATTTTCCACAAGAATTGCATGAATAAATGAAGTAAGAAATAAAAATGAAATAAAAGCTTTGAGTAAAAGCTTTGGGAGGAGAATAAGTAACTTATAAAGAGAAAGTGATAAAAACCCATAAGAAACATACTTTGTGTAAACGAGAATAGGTCAAACAGAAAACTATGACAATCCATGAAACAGCTATATATACATATATATGTGTATATATATATATATAAAATGTATATGTATATACACACACACACACACTTTAGAACAAAACTGAAAGATCGAAAGAATAGAAGGAAATATAAGACGTATGATACATAAAAAAAAACCTACTGGAAAGCAGGAGAGAGAATTTAAGAATCACTGGAATCTCTGAAAACTGTGATTAAAAAAACCTTGTCACTATATTTCTGGCAATCATAAAATTTCCCAGTTCTCTGGGAACCAGAAAGCAAAGTAAAGATAGAATCTACAAATCACCCCCTGAAAGGAACCCTCAGTGGAAAAATCTGAGGAAGGTTACAGCAAAAATCCAGAACTTCTGCATCTAAGGAAAAAATGCTGCAAGCACCCAGAAATCTGAATCAATTCAGTTTCTAACGAACTACAGTCAGAATCATACAATATATGGCAACTTCTATTAAAACATAAGAAAAGATCTTGAATACAATATTCCAAAAGGGAAAAGATACAAGCCTCCAACCAAGAATAACTTACCCTGCAAAGCTGAGTATAATCCTCAGAAGAAGAAAAAAGTAGATATTTAATGAAATAGGAGAGGACTTTCAAGTAATTCTGAGGGAAAAGAATAGGAACTTTGAAATATAAACATACAAGTACAGAAAAACCAAGAAATTTATTTCAGTAGTTAGGGGTTGTTTGATGATGAAATGTTAAGAATGTTCTTAACATAAGGGAAGAAGAAACAAGTGTCCCTTCAGAACTATCATATCTTCAAAAGGTACTAAGGGAGTTAAGTAAGAAAACCAAAGGTCTTGGGAATAGATTAGTTTTATTTTCAGGGTTTAAAGAAGGTAAAGAGAAAGGAGATAAAAGAAAGAAGAGTGTGGAACTTATTATTTCTCATAATTGGAGAGCATGAGAACTGGGAAAGAGGAAAAGGACGGAGAGAACATTATCATATGAACCTTTTATCTGAAATGTACAAAGGACCATTCAACATGTTCAATCACATACACACTCAAAGAATATGATGTTGAAATTAACTCCGCAGAGAAACACAGGAATAGGGGTGGAGTTAAGAGAGAGGATGATATGTGAAAGAAATAATCACAAGCAAAAGAATTTCTAGATCCTGAAGAGGAAATTTAAAAAGGGAGACTGTAGGGATTAGAATTTATGTGTATGCCTTAGATTGTGATTTAGACAACTAAGGGATAACTGAATAGATTAAGGTGTATAAATGTAATGGAATATTATTATACTCTAAGAAATGATAAAAGAGATTATTTCAGAGAAGCCTGGGTAGGATGAATTTACAGAGAGAGAAGTGAGCAGAACAATATGGAAAACAACTTTGTAAAGAAGAACCAACTTTGAAAGTCTTGACTCTGATGAAAGCAGTTCTTTAGCAGAGCTTTGATGAAGCATGTTGCCTACCTCTTAACAGAGTGGTGACAGACACAAGGTATGCTTTTTTGGACATGGTTCCTGTGTGGGGTTGTTTTTTTTTCCTCTCCTTTTCTCAATTGTCAGATGAGTGAGGAGGCAGGTGGAAGGTTGGTAATTGATTTTGTCTCCTCCCCCCCAAAAAGACCATTGACTAATCTTCCTCAGTATTTTTTGTGGAGTCAGTCATCCATCTCTCATCCTATAAATGGACTTTCCCCAAGATTTTGTCTTGATCCCTTTTCTCTGTATACTCTCTGTTGGAATCTTGTCTTTTCCTGGGTGGACCATTGTCATCTCTACACAAACGCCACCCAGATCTATATGTCCATCCGGAATCTCTTGTCTGATCTCAAATCCTGCATCTGCAACTTGGATACTTCCATCTAGATTTCCATTTGAGACCTCAAAATCAACATGGTTAACATGGAGATAATCTTGAGGCAGCATGTATAGAAGAAAGAATGCTGCATTTAGAATTAGGAGAGAGGCCCTTGTTAGATGTATGACTATGAGTAAGTCATTTAACTTCCCTGAACTTCACTGTCTTCTTCTGTAAAAGTGGAATAAATTTGAAGTATCTATTTCACAGACTTGTGGGAAGGCATGGATAAGAGTAGCATAGTTTGCCATGAGGAATCCACCTATTATGCTATATTACTCCTTTTTCATGATGTTGACTTACACTGAACTTGAATCCATTAAAATCTTCATTGTCTTCTCATGAATTGTTGTCTAATCAAATCTTTACAACCTATACTAAAACTGACTTTTATTTTATTAGATTAGGTTCATTGTTCTAATCTCCTGAAATCCTTTTTGATCCTGATTCTGCCATCCAGCATTTTAGATAAACCTTTCAGTTTTATTCATTAGTAATTTTGATAATTTTTAAAATTACAAATAGTAAATTTGATAAGTAATTTGGGACAGTTAGGTGGTGCACTAGATAAAGTGCTGTGCCTGGAGTCAGGGAGACTCATCTTTGTAAGTTCAAATGTGGCTTTAGGTACTTAGTAACTATGTAACCCAGGGCAAGTTGCTTAATCCTGCTTGTTTCATTTTCCTCATCAGTAAAATGACATGAAGAAGGAAATGGCAAATCACTCCAGTATCTTTGCTATCTTTGCTAAGAAAACCCCAAATGGAGTCACAAAGACATGACTGAAGAACAAATTTTGCTAAGCACATTATCTATACTTTAATCCAAGTGGCTGATAAAATATCAAATCAAATAAAAGACAGAGCCACACCCTTTGGGCACTTTATCCTCCACCAGGTTAACATTAATCAAATAATCATTAATTAATCCTAGTCATTCTGCAAGTTCCAAATCTGCCTATGTCAGCTTTTGCCCAGTTGAAAAAGTTTCGCATTATTAAAAAATATATCATGAGAGGATCTGTCAATGCCCGACTGAGTCAATTAAAAAATCAGTGGACAAGCATTTGTTAAGTACCTTCTACATATTAGGCACTATGCTACTGAGAATATAAAGACAAAAATGAGACCATGACTGCCCACACAAAGTAGATATTCTATTTACGTTGTTAAAAATACATGTCTAATATCAACAGGAAAAAATGATATTAGTCTGGCATAAAATTTTATTGATGAACCAGTGCTGGTTTTTATGCTTGCCACTGCCTCAGTGCTCACAAAACATCTCTTTAATGTTAGAATTCTGCCTGCACCTGGCATCAAGCTCTCTGCCATATGGTTTAAAGGATCCAGTTTCTCCTCTTTGAAAATTTTGACCTTTGCTTGTCTTCATTCTTCTAATATTATTCATAGCTAACACTCAATTGAATTCTTATTCCTTGAAATGAAGCAATGTCCTTCAGTTAGGTAGAGCATTGATTCTTAACTCTTATCAGTGCATTTTTCAAACTCCAACTTGCCCCTTAACTGTGCTAATCAACCAACAACTATAGTTAATGTTGAAAGTTGTATCAGTGATAGAACATTAACCATAAATATGAGATAGCATTATGCTCACTGAATGTTTTCTGTCTTCATTCTGGTCACTCTCCTATAACCTTAAATTAACCTTGTGCTAAATCCTGTTACCAGTGCCCATGAGTATCTGAGGAGTCTGATGCCTTTTATGTTTAGTGAGCTTGGCACCCTAGTCGTGGCAGGTTTTGGCAAACTCTATTCTTTTACAGCCTTTCAACATCCTTTTCTGTGCCTTAACTAGTGCATCATGTGAAGAACGTATCAGTACATATTTCTTCATAGAGAAAAATTAAAATGGTTACCTCTTTCTTGCTTACACATCTGTATCTGTCCACATATAGAAGAAAATACATTCAGATAGTTGTGTGTGTGTGTATATTCACAGATCCTTTCATGTTCAAGCACACAGGAAAGAGTACACCTGTATCTTTAAGTAGATACATGCACCCTGCCATTTATACATATGTGAAATAAAGATGAGAACACACTTATACAGCTATATGCTTACATATGCCTGCGTAAATATAGATGTAGGTTCATACCTCAGTCCTTCAGTTGAATTTGTGTCTTCAGCATTATACATATTTCCATTACTGGCACATAGCCAGTATCATAGCCCTGCCATGACTTAGATGGCCTTTGAAAGTTGTTGTGGCTGAAGAGATGATCATCTTATGCCTTTCTTTTTGATCAGCCTCTCCCCCTTAGATAGTCTGGCCCTTAGGTGACCATATGTAGCCAGACCCTAGGCCTGTGCTTAATGACTTCACAGTTTATTGACCTTTTTAGAAGTTTACTCGCATACCCTTTAAAGAACCCAGCGTCACCTTAGTGCCACAATGAGTCACCAAAGCAGGACTTTAGTGAAGGTGTATATACTCAGAGGCAAGAATACACATGCACCTGTCTGTCTTTATATTTCCATATCTCTACATCTCATCTATCTGTCTGTCTGTCTATTGATATATCAGCCTGTCTATCCACAAGAACTGTAGTGTCCCTCTGTCTACAGAGGATAAAGCACGTCCACATAGAGAGAAGAACGCATTGGGCATAGGACTATGCAGTGCTCTCAGATATGTCACTTTTATATTCTCACATGGAAAAAAAGAGTATGCCTGTAATTTAATCATGTATTTAGGAAAGCATTGTGTGGAAATATTTTCCTGTAAACTTGATTATTGTTCTTAATTAATTTTTGGAGTGCCGTTGATGATGAGATATTATGTTACTATTTGGGTGATTGTATCAGCAAGCACCCTAGCATAGCCAGGGCAGCTGCTCCACAGGTTCTTAGATCTGCTTTTCTAAAGGAAAGCAACTCAAAAGGGGTTAACAATCTTAATCAAACATACATATCATTCCCTTAGTTCAGGAGAAAAAGTCAGCACCCTGAACTTCATAAAATACAAACAGACATTACAAGCAGACAAAAAATACAGAAAAAATAATGCCAACAGACAAACAGACGGGGTTTCTAGTTATCTGACTATTACATACATACATAGTTAGTTCCCAGAGGGAGAGAGAAGCACCAACATCTGGGTTTTCAAAACTGTTGGGCTCAACAACTACTCAGAGCCTCATCTGGCCAAATATGTATATTTGGTGTATGTACGTATGTATGCATACACACACAGATATACATAGGTATTGAAACACACACACACACACACACACACACACACACACACACACACACACACACACACACCCCCTTCTTCAGGGACAAAGGACAACCTTTGTGACCCACTGCCCAATTACAAAGTTACAAAAGGTGTGGGTCTTTGTGAAAAACAAGCCTCCCCTAAGCAAGCTTCTCTTGTTGGGCTCCAAGTGAGGCCCATTAAGAGACAGAGAAGATCTTCTGATCTCATGAAAGTATGTGAATGTAACACTCAGAACCTAGCTTGTATTAGGATGACATTTTAGCCACATAATACCAATAGAAGAATATTTAAGTTCAAAAGATGACTTTCTGGGAGAAGTTTCGGGTGGTTATTTGCAAGAATTTTTCAGTTACATAAAGTCAGTAATGCCTTTTCTCTTTTTGTTTAATCCTGGGCTCAATTTATTCTCCATTTGTATGATAGATATCAATGACCTTTATAAGTTGTCCATCTAACTGCAAGCTACAGTCTGAGCAATAGATATGCATCATTTATTTTTTCTTTTCTTCTCCATGTAGAGAATTAGCGTATATCTTTTAATTATCTCCCCTTCCAGAAGACTTAAAAGGTGCTAATCAGGAGATCAGAAAACAGATTTTTTTTTGTTACATTTTTCAAGGAACCTTATATAATTTTGTAATATGAATTGAACATATTTTGTCATAGGAGAGACCTTAAGGTTACATTTTGCTGAATAGATTTAGGTGTTTCTTATTGTCAACATAGGGATTTCATTGGACTGAAAACTCACCCTGAGTCAACAGTATAATATAGTAGCTTGAAGAGCAAATGTGACCTCAAACTACATTAAAAGGGATAGATTCCAGGAATAAAGACCATACATTTAGATCTGGAAGTTTAATCTTTTAATCTTACATATGAAGTATATAAATTCCAGAGAGGTAAATAACTTTCCCAAGTTCACACAGGTATCATACAATCAAAGACCAGAATGGAGATTTGAGCTCAGGTCCTCTGAATGTAAATCCAATATGTTTTCTTCATGCTGAAGGAAATTTTCGTGCTGTACACTTATCATGGCCCAACCATATATGGAATATGGGGTTGAATTCTAGGTATCACAGGATAAGTGGATCATTGAGCATATGGATGGAGAATGTCCAGAGGAATACAGCCAAAATGTAAAGTACCTTGACTATGTCATAGAAGAATCAGTTAAACATCCTGGGATATTTAAAAATCAGATAAAATATCCTGGGAAAGTCATTTAACTTCTTCAAGCTTTACTTTCTTGATCTGTAAAATGAGGAATTTGGAATCCATGATTTTCAAGGTCCTTTCCAGCTCTAAATCTAAGATCTTATGAACTATATTTCATATGAACTGGAGAAGAGAATACTCACAGAGGTTTCATAGTTTTTAAAAAGATTTTCATGAGAAATTACAATTAAATTTGTTTTGTTAAGCCCTAGAGATTAGAAGTAGTAGCACTGGGTGGAAGTGGCAGAGAGGCAAACTGAGGCTTCATGTCAGGAAAAAAGATCCCAAAATAGTATTGGGGGAATCCTTTCTGTTTCCTTTCCATGCTTTCTCAAGAACACCCTTTATGCACATGTAGATTATTCTTATAAAGTTTTGGTAGAGCTTAGAAAACAGGCAGATTAGAAGGTAGTTACTGATATTTTCTTGGGTCATTTTTAAGGTAATTTTGAAATCCATGTTTTTCCCCTAGATGTTTAGAATATTGATTTGTTTTGATGTCTTACTAGGCTTTGTGCAAGTTTGTTTCTCCTATTTACTGCTTTACAATATTTTATGTGCTAATACGGCTCTTAATTTCACTATCCTCCTCTCCAGTATTTTACAAGTGAGTATATATAATCTAAAAAGTCTTTTCTTTGGTTATTGTATTGACTGCATTATAGTTTGTTGGCCATAACTATTATTGGGGTAGCATCACCAATAAACTAGGAAGTTGTAACTAAGTATACTAATTAATCTTCTTGTGGGAGGCAAAGAAAAGAATTTGTTGTTTTTTTTCCTCAAAATTTTATTTTAGACTCAGATGTCAGAACATAAATAACAGAGAAAAGAGACAAAAACATATCATAAAATTAAATATTGGAACTTAAATACAGAGTTAGAAAAAAATCATGCCATGTACATAGCAGAGCATAAGAGAGGATTCAAAATATGTAACAGTAAATTTTCATTTCAAGAAAGCGTATATGATAAATAATACTCATTGTGTTGAGAACTATACATCTTTTCTCTGCTCTCTTGTGTTTTCTTTTGTTCTCTGCTGTGCGTTTTTTACTTTGTTTTTTTCCCCTCCCCCTAATCCTTTCCCCCCAGAAGGCCACACAAAGTTTAGATATGTTTCTCTATAGCTATAAATATATGCATACCTTCTTCCACCTCACCCTGGAAGGCTACAGTAAAGTTTAGATATTTCTCTATAACTATAACTATAACTATAACTATAACTATAACTATAACTATAACTATAACTATCTATCTATATACATACACATACACATACATACATACACAAATACATGCATACATATACATCTATATGCATATATAGACATATGCTTTCCCAAACCTGATTTTTTTTTGATGTATGTGCATATCTCTTGTTTCCTATCCCTCCTGCCTCCTCTCTCTTACTTTTACCCACTACTTTGCCCTGCTATGGTTTGTCTATGCTCCTCTAAGCATCTTTCCCCTATCTTTCCATTTGCATAAATCTAACCACCCTTCTATACCCCTATTTACCTATTCCCTCACCCTCTCCTCTAAAAATCCCTCCCTTCTCTTCTCTCTTCTCCCTATATACCTACTATTTTATTTCTTCTGAATTTAGAAAACTTTTATAATCTTTTAAATATATATATATATATATATATATATATATATATATATATGTATTTTTCCCCCTTAAACTCATTCCCAATGAAAGTAGGTTACCAGAACTACCAGCCCTCTTTCCCCATCTAATTCCTGTGTATCGACTCTTTCTCTTGCACCTCATTTGTATAAAATAGTTTTAAAGCTATTCCTAAATG
>JAQQSW010000965.1:0-24547 GCA_028646575.1 Pseudocheirus occidentalis
ACAGGATCAATTGAATACGAAGGGATGATACTTTAAAAGGCAAATTCTGAGGTGGGAGAGGACGAGAATGAGAGGAGACAGGGAGAGACAAAATGGGGTTAATCATCCCGTGTGGAAGAGGCAAGGGATAACTTGTTACAACTTTACTTTCATTTACTCTCATTGAATCTGGTTTAGGGAAGAAATGGCATAAACTCTAAACTGGGCATCATGCCACACAAAAGAGTAGGGGGCGTGGGGATATGTCCTTTATGGAGGGACATATGATCCCTGTCGCAATATGTCCACTATGAAGATGTCCTGTATAATCACACCTACACAGCCTGTATTGAATTTGTTGTCCTTCCAGAGGGGGTGGGTGACAAGGGAGGAATAGAAAGAATCTAGAATTTAAAGCTCTGCAATACCTGCAACTAGGAATTAAGATATCCAGGGGCTGGGGTAGGGAGACCCTCCCTGCCCTACCAGAAAGTTAGAGAGTAGACCAGGGGAGGGGCTCTACAGTGGGATCGCTGTTTGGGGGTTGGGGTAGGGGAAAGATGGGGAGAAAATTTGTAATTCAAAAATATCATGAAAATGAATGATGTAAACAAGAAACAAATAAAATTTATTACATAAAAAAATAAAATGTAAGAAAGCTGAAAAGGTAGAAAAGGGCCAGTTTGTTAAATGGCAGCTAAGAGTTTATATTTGACCCTAGAGGCAACAGGAAACCGTTAAAGCTTACTGAGCAGAGGAAGTAACATAACCAGAACTGTATTTTGGTGGCCATGTAAAAGATAGACTGCTGTAAGCCAAACTGGAGTCCATTGCAATAAGTCAGGCAAAAAGGAAATCGTGTCCTGAACGACAGTGGTGGTAGGTGAGTTGAGAGGGAGTTGATGGGGAAATGCTGAGATAGAGAAAATAAAATCTAACTGGATACATGGGGCAAGTGGGAATAAGGATATCATCTAACACCATAACCTTCCTATAGACATAAAAACTATCTTTTTCCTCACTCTGAAGCTCAATTTGGCCACTGCCCTTCACTTATCATGTTCTAACTAGTATTGTTTTTATTTACATACAAAAGCAAGCTCCCTGACTACAGGAGCTGTAATTTTTAATCTTTGTAACCCCTTGTATAATATACTACATATATAACTGGTACTTAATAAATGTCTGAATTGAACTGGTAACAGCTAAGCTAAAAGGGTCTGCCTAAAGAGTCAGTCAGAAAAGAATTCTTTTCTTTTGATGGAATAGGTCAGAAAATTCTAAACTCTACAGATTTCCCCCACAAACAAGACAAAATAGCACCTCAAGGCTACCATCAAAATAAACAAGAGTTAGGATAGAAGGTCATCCTGGGACAATCCAAAGAAAAGTTTCAGGTCCAGGGTGTCCCAATGAAGAGTAAACCTCTCTAGGCTAGTTCCACTGAAACAACAGGCAGTGAGCCCTGGGGCTAGCTGGACTGGGAGATGGCCTCACCCCCAGCCACAGAAAGTTTCACCCTCCCAGACAGTGTGGGGAGCCAGGTGTCAGAGCCAGGGAAGATTGAGAGAACTTCTGCTGATTAAGAACTGCCAGCCCCAGTTGTGCTAGCCAGATAGGGCCCTGGGTGAGAAGGGACCAGCACATGCCCAGGAGTGCAGAAGCAGTGGGGTGGTTACACTGCTCGCTGTGGGCACTTAGGGGAGGATAGAATTCTTGGTTTTGGTTCCAAGCTAGAGAGGAAAACTAAAGGAGGATCTCAGGTCAGAGGCACCATACCCCATACCTCAGGAATACAGAAGATTACCAAAAAATAAGCTGCAACAATTTTTAAAAAAAGCACACAAATGAGAAAGAATACAACCATATAGAAAATTACTATGGAAAGAGAAGACTGGGGTTCATCTTCAGAAGAGGATACTGAAACAAAAAAACCCTCTCCTACCCAAAGAATAATGTCAAATGGGCATTTGCCCAAAAAGAATTCACAGAAGAACTATAAAAAGACTTTTAAAATCAAATGAGATTGAGAAAAAAAATTTTTTTAAGATAATTCAAGAAAAACAAGGAGATTATGAAAAGAAAGTCAACCAACTAGAAAACGAGATCCAGAATCTTTTTTTTTAATTTTAATTTATTTTCTTGGTTACATCATTCATTTGAGATCCAGAATCTTAAGGAAGAAAACAACTCCTTGAAAATTAGAATTGGGGAAGGGGAAGCCAGTGAAATTATAAGAGACCAAGAAATAATAAAATAAAATATAAAAAATTAAAAAATAGAAAAGAATGTGAAACATCTCATAAGAAAAACAATTGCTGTGGAGAACAAATCAGGAAGAGAAAAACATAACTGGAATAATCACCTGAAAGCTATAACCAAAAAAAGAATCCTGATGCAATAATACAAGAAATAACTAAAGAAAATTGTCCTGAAGCATTAAACCAAGAGAAAGCAGAAAGAGAAAAATAACCCACCTATAAGGAAAACGTACAGAATATAATAGTCAAATTCCAAAATCCCTAGTTCAAGGATAAAATATTATGACCACAAGAAAAAAAAATGAGTTAAGTATGGTGGTGCCATAATTAGAATCACACAAGCCCTTGCAGCAGCTACACAAAAGACCATAGGTCTTAGAATACTATATGTTGAAGAGCAAAAGAACTGAGGTTGTGGCTAAAAGTATCATAACCAGCAAAGTTAAGCATAACTTTGAATGAAAAAAAAATGACATTTACTGAACTGTCAGACTTTTAGGATTTTGTTTAAAAAAAAAAACAAACCTGAACTTAATAGAAGATTTGACATATAAGATCCAAGAGAAATATAAAGTATATATCAAAGACTTATTACAGGGGGCTCAAAAAGGTCAGGCTGCTTACCTTTTATACAAGGAAATATAAAATGTATGTCCAAGATTTTTATTAGTAATTGGGTAGTTCATAAGAAAGACTGAGTAAATATAAGTATATTATTTTAAAAAGTAAAACCATTTAGGAACAGGTAAAAAGAGTAATTATTTTATACAAATGGGGTCTAAGACAGGCCTGCATAACCTGTGCCCACCAAATGATTTCCTCTACATACAAAGGATATTTTCCTCTACATTTTTTGAGGCCAAAATCCTTGGTAGGCTACAGCTTGTGCAGGTCTGGTCTAAGAAGAAGAACTGACAGGATGGAGGAAATGAACTGGTAGTGCTGGAACTCTACTTTCATCAGGAAGGTTTTAAGAGGGTAGAAACCTATAAATTCAGAAAGAAATAAAAGGTCTTATTAGAGGATAAGTAGGGGGGAAGAGGATAAGGGAGGGATTTCTAGAGGGGAGGGTGAGGGATTAGGATAAGGGAGAGTAATAGAAAGGTATTTAGATTAATGGGAATGGTAGGATAAAAGAACAATCCTTGGAGGGTGTAGGTTAAGTAACAGGACAAGGTAGCTGGTAGAAGTAAAGTAGAGAAGTCAGGATGGATAGGAAATAAGAGATACACAAAAACATAAAATAAAGATCAGGAGTAGAATTTATTAGGGGAAAATAAAGCAGGGATAGCAATCATGATCTCAGACAAAGTTAAAGTTACAATAGATTTAATTGTAAGAGAAAAACAGAGAAACTACACTATATGTCAGTGATATTAATCAATGTTTTAGACTATCTAAAATAACTAGACAGTATAAGGATGGAATATTGCTGTGGTATAGGAAATAACAAGTTGGTGGACTTAGAAAAATATGGAAAGACTTGGACTTACAAAGGAAGAGGTTATCCACCTTCAGAGAAACAGAAGACAAATAAGCATAGTGCAGTCTTACATACAAGCACATGAATGTATCTGTCTATATATGAATATGGTTCTAGATATCTAAGTGTGTGTAAGTGTACATATGTATGTATGTGTATATATGTACATATATGTATATTCATGTGTATGTGTATATATGTGTGTGCATGGGTAGATGTGTATGCACATGTGTAAATATATCCACACTTAATTTTACCTTCTTGGGAGGAGGGGAAAAAAGAACAAGTAAAAAGTGCACAGCACAGAAGAAAACTTACAAGCATGCAAAGAAAATACGGACAGCTCTGACCCCATATAGTATTTATTATATAGGCTTTTTTGAAATGGAAATTTATTACTATATATTTTGAATCATCTCTTAAGTTCTGCTGTGTACGTGGCAATGTTTTTTTTCTCTTATTTTGCATTTAAGTTTTAAATAAATTTCTTTTTCTTTTCTTATAGTGTATTTAATTTTTAAAAAATCATTCAATGATATCTTATTGATGACAACACAGTTTGCTGACCTGGTCAGAAAAAGGAGATTAGAGTATACCTAAAAATAGGTCAAGCCATACTACATGGACAAAGAAACTGAATTAGAATAATAACTTCTTGTGCCCTACTCACATCTCTATTATCTTGAACATGTCTCCCATCTCTTGAGTCAAATTTTTCTCCTATTCCCAATGACTCCCCACTTCTTCCCAGAAGCCTTAACCTTGTCCAAGTTTCTTCTAGTCATGTCTTCCCTCTTCCCTGACCTGTGGCACTGTACCTCGCACTGCATATCTTTAATCTATGAAATAAGCAGAAATCCCTTAGTTCTGAAAGCCACCGGTAGAAGTTTAGATTAATCCATTCCTGGAAGTGAATACCACTGACAGAAATAAGGCACACGAATATACCTGGGCATTGGAATAACTGGTATGTAAGGTCTCCCTTCAGCAAGAAACATCTGTGTTCTATGATCTTGAGGCAATAAAATGCCAAAAACAATAGCGACATATTCCTAGTCATACACATTCACACACCCACTTTTAAGGTATGAGCCCTTTACAAAGATAAATTCCCTGGAGGAATCAGTTAAAAAGCCCTTTGAATAAATATTCAAATAACTAAGAAAATCTGTCAGAGAAAACTAGGACTCCCTTAGGAGCTTCCCCCTAAGGCCAATCAATAGCTGGCCTCTTCAACCATCCTTCAAACTTAACTAAGGTTCAACAGTTCTGGCATTTTGGGGATCTTTATTCCTATCAGATTCCCAGTTTGCTAGAAGAGGCATAGGAGTGCAAAGTGTGAGATGCCCCTTACTGAGCAGATCTGGCTTGTCTACACAATACAGGTCAAAATGAACCAGAAACTCCTTCCTTCTGCCCTTTTAAAATCAGACCCTTCTTACATTATTTGCATACTATAAAAAAATAGGTAATGGCATGATTTTCAAAACTGTATTACTGAAAGAAGTCTCACACATATACTCCTCTTGATACTTTTTCTCTACTTTTTAGCAGTTCATTTTCTGCATTGTTTTCCTTGATACCATTTTATGACTAAAAGGAACTGCCACAATAAATTTTCTCTGCAACAATATTACCGTTCCAGATATAGGTCAAATTCTATTACAAAGAATATCACTATAAAACCTCCTGAGAATAAAACAATATTAAACAGATAATTTATTCTGCATTCTATGAGATAAATTTCAGCATAATCCATAATTCTGATATCCACTGAGCTCACTGTAACTATATTTGACCTGTAGGATTATGTCAATTCAAAGTATTGCAATGCAAAACAACTTTTAAAATATTTGGAGATGAATTTTGCATTAAGGTATCAGTTTAAAGGACAATTCCAGCGATTAAGACAAAGGCAGATTCAGAGTATGAAGTAAGCCGATCTAAGGGCTAAAGTATTCTGGCAAAGGTTGTAATAGAAAGAGCACTGAATTCAGCACTCAAGCAGCTGCACTTCAATTCCGCCTATGCTTTTTAGACATAATCTTGAGCAAGTCCCTTCATTTCTCTGTCTCAGTTTCCCCATCTGTAAAAGGAATTGGGAGTAGATATCTCTCCTAACTTAAATTATGATCCTTGGAACCTTATACACTTAGTTAAAAACAAGGAAACAGAAGGCAAAATTTAATTATTTCCATGATTTATCATGCTTACCTTCTCTACAACATGCCATTCTCCCCATGTTCCCCAGGATCATAATGATTCCTGTTTGCCCTGGTTTTGAAAAGTCAATACCTATTTCTAGCATTAATAACAAGTTTATCAATAGCATTCTAGAAGTCACAATGGTCATAGGTACAAGAAACATGAAAAATTTCAAAAACTTGGGGGTAAAAAAGCCAAGTAAATTTGTAAATGTAGTTAGTGGGGAGACAGTATATATACTGTCCTAGGACCACTGTAGTCATTAAAAGGCAGAAAGAAATACACTAGGAACAGAGGGCAAAGAATGAGAATCAGAAAGGAAACTAGCAATATACAATGCCTTTGATGAGTCTATAATATTATCTATGTGGGTACTCCAGCAAAGCAAATTCTAACTCATCCGTGACTTCTAATCCTGTGTCTACACCCTTTCAAAAATATACCAAATGAGGTCCACCCAATATGCTGAGGGCCTTCTTTGAGATATCTCAACAATACATAAATCTCAAAGGAGTCCATCAGCTATCACTGGCTCTCACCACACAAAGAGCCCATTTTTCTCTGATGATATTCTTTACCCTACTTCCCCTATATAATTTTATTTATGATGTGTTATGGCTTGTTCTCTTCCACAATGTACTTTTATCCTGAATTTTGGGCAATCTTCAACTTTAATTAGGCACTGGACATAAAAAGACACAACAAAACATAGTTCTTGCCATCAAGATGTTGACATTCTCCTGGGGGAGGAAAAGGAGGAAACACATGTAAACAGGTAAATAAACTGATGAAAAATAGACTAAAGGCACCAAGAAAGACTTCCCATAGAATATATCTTATGAGCTATGCTTTGAAGGAATCCAAGGATTCTAGAAGGCAGAGATGAGAGAAGAACTTTATTCCAGGAGGATATCTATCATAGATACAGGAAATGGAATGGGATAGTCAGAGATTAGCAAGCATACCAATTTGGCTAGAAGATTGGATTCAGCTTAGAGGTTATCTAAATCTAAGCCTCTCATTTTACATATAAGGAAAGTAAAGCTCAGAAAGGTTAAGTGTCTTGCCTAGGGTCATACAGGTAGTATAAGATCTGGAATCTGAAACAGTCTTCAGGACCTAAATCTGGTCCTCTTCACACTACACCAAGCTATTCCAGTTAGGAGGTTATAACAATAATTACAGGAAGGTCTAAGCTAGGGAGGTGACCATGAAAATGGAAAGAAGGGGATGGATATTAGTGGTATTAAACAGGTAAAACTAACAAGATTTGGTCACTGAAAGAGTGGAAGCAGGAATGAGGAAGAAGGAAGAGTGTAGGATAAAGCCAAAGTTGAGAAATTGAATGACTAGAAGTATGGTTGTGCTAAGAAGAAGAAGGAAGGTTCAAGAAAAGCTAGAACAGGGGGCGGCTAGGTGGCGCAGTGAATAGAGCACTGGCCCTGGAGTCAGGAGTACCTGAGTTCAAATCCGGCCTCAGACACTTAACACGAAAAACTAGCTGTGTGACCTTGGGAAAGTCGCTTAACCCCAACCTGCCCTCCAGAAAGCAAAATAAAAAAATAAAAGAAAAGCTAGAACTTAGAGCCAGGGAGATGAGCTCCATTTTTAGAATGTTCAGTTTGAGATGTTCAAAGAGTATTTAGGGAGATAAGACAGGAAGGAGACAGACTAAGGGGATATATTAATAAATCTGGGTCTCATCTGCATAGAAATGATCATTGAACCCACAGGACTAGAAATTATGAAAGGAGAAGACACAGAGTAAAAAGAAGAAGACTCAAGAGATAGCCTTAGAGAACATTCATAGTGAGAGGGCAGGTTACAGACAGTAAGACAGCAGAAGGGACTGTGGAGAAAGGGTTAAGCATGAAAGAAGAGAAGAGACAGTATTGTGATAAAAACCAAGGAATGCAAAAGCATCCTGGAAGAGGGTAATGATCAACAGTGCCAAATGCTTCTAAGAGGTCAAGGATGATGACTAAGAAAAGACCACCTAATTTAGCAATTAAAAGACTGGTGGTTACTTCCTATCAGGTGAGTAGGGAAGTCAGTAGCAAGACTACTACAGATTGAGAAACTAGCAGGGTTTTGAAGGGTTGCCATATGGAAAAGGATTAGACTCATTCTGTTTGGACACAGAGACTGGAAGTAGAAGCAATGGATAGAAGTTACCAAGAGGTCAATTTAGCTTGATGCCTGAAAAAACTTCCTTAGGAAAGTAGAATTTGCTGCCTATAAGGTACTTTGTGATTTCCCTCCTTGAAGATCATTAAGCAAAGGCTGGATAAGCATCTGTTGGGTATGGATAGGTTGGAAGGGAAAAACTTTCAACTCTAAATTTCTGTGATTCTCTGAGTAGAAGTTGAGATAATGAAACTAGCATCTGCTTGTTGTGAAGGGGAAAAAAAGATGATACCTTGAAAAAGCAGATCTAGGGATATTTGTAGGCAGTAGAGAAGGAACCAGTAGACAGGGAGAAGTGGAAGATCAGAATGGGGATAATGGAAGGGAAAAAAGCTCACAAAACGGTGTCACCTGCAGCAAGGACCTCGCATGAACTTTCTCTACATCTACTGTTTAATTCATTGGTAGTCATCTTTTTTTCCCTCATCCATTGCACTTCCTCATGTAGTACACTGGGTCTGTGCAGTTACTATCCAAATGTGGTAGCTCATTGTCGTTGATGGTAAAATTTTTAATAAAAAAAAATATTTTAACAATCTTTTCCATTCTCCTTTAATTTGTTACCCTTCTGGTTGTATCCTTAAATTCCCTCAGGATAACTGTTTAGTTAGTTCCATGGTCAAGTTATATTTAACTTATTTTGCCTTCCAATGTGTCTTCTTGCTTTCTAAAGCACAATCATTTCTTGACATTCGAAGGTTTCACATTTGTGATTTTGCCTATTTGTGGGCTGGCCATCAATAACTAAATGGGAATTTGTTTTATTTTTTTTTTAAAGGAAATTTTTGGAGATTTGTGGTATGCTGCAGATAATCACATACAACATGTATATGTAAAGAAAACTTTTAAAATGTTAATAAGACATAAATGCAAAAATACTGTATATTAGGGGTGGAGAATCCACAGTCTCAAGGCTACCTGTGGCCCTGTGGGCCCTTAAGCGTGGCCCTTTGACTGAATCCAAAGCTCAAACTTAGATTTCATTAAAGCATTGCACTTGAGGACCTAGAGGGCCACATGTGGCCTTGAGGCTGCAGGTTCTTCACCTCTGCTGCATATTATTAGTATATTTTGTCATTTTCTACCATAAATATACATTCATAAATTATACTTAGATTTTGTTAAATTTCAGTGCACTACAAACTCTCTTTGGGAAAGCCTCTTCTCTGTCTCTATCATCCAGACTAACCACAGTGATCCTTGTATCTTGTGGTTTTTGTAGAAGAAGGAAATTCATCATGGAGTTTCTGCAGCTACAAAGGCAGCTTTGAAAACTCTGCAAAGTGTGCAAAATACTAATCTCTCTGGCACAGAAACTGCAACTTTTTTATATGGGTGTAGTGTTTTGTTTTACTTGTTCTTGTGTTTTAAATAAATGATCAGAATTATTAAAAATGAAGATTTAGCGTGGGGGCTAGAGTTATTTGCAATTTTTAACATTTAGAGAGTACTAGTAAATTATTCTATGATGGCACCACATGCACATACAGCAAAGATAATTAATTAATATTCTTGGCCTTTGGTGTCCATTCCATAACCCCAAATGCAACGGTACACTGCATGAGGGAAGAGGTCATATTCTGTTTAGATGCTGTATCTTCACTAGCACTTTGCACAATGCTTTTTTGTATTTAGAGAGTACTAGCGCTTATTTCTTTTACTATCCTTAGCATTAAGATTCAAAAACAAACTGATATTATAAAACAATGTTGTGCTTTATTGTCACTGCTAATTTCTAGACTCTTACATAGATTATATTATGGCAATAATATTAATCTCTTTTGGTATCTGTTCCTTTCTCCATTTCCCATTCTTCAATATCAATGGCTTAAGTATCAAGGTTAGAATCATTTTAAGTGCGTACCACATCTTTTTCTCATTTTGTATTATTCCTTCTAGTTTTGTATTAGTCCTTTAACAAGTCAGTGCTCTGATTCTACATAGATAACCAGTTTAGGAGTGGCTCACCCATCAGTAACAGTTTGTTTTTGATAAGTTTATTTGGTATTCACCATGTCCAGAGTTTCCCAGTTCATTTCTCAAAGAAAGTATTAATGGTCTAAGGGATATAAAATGTCTGTCTAGAAAGGCTTCCTTTTTCACTGCTGAACAATGTTTCCTAAAATTTTTTTGCCATCCTCCCCTATACTCACCTTTCCAGAAAATAATACAGAGTTCTTGAACGAATTTCTCTCCTACCTTTCCTCCGTAACAGATACCGCCAAATAATTATTTTTATGATGATATTCTTGCAAACGCTCAATCACAGACTTAGTGCTAGAAGGGCAAAGTTCTGGGGTTACAAATAGATAAGTAAAACAGTGCCAGCTCGCCATAAGATCAATTTTTAATAGGGAAAGATAATTTATACCAGAGGTTTTTCAAAAGTGGACTAGTCTAATTCTCTTGTTTTATATATGAAGAAAATGAAATTTAAGTGACTTTTGACCAAGGTTACACAATAGTGACAAAGCACAAATTCTAATTCAAGTCCTATGACTGCAAATTCAGTTTTATTCCCACCTCACCACATTGACTTACTTTCCTTCCTTCCCAACGCTGACTCTATGGTCAAACAATTCAATTATATCTTGTCCTCTACACTCAAATCTTTTGCTTTTTTGTTCTATCACTACTCATTCCTGAGCAAACTCCAACTCTAGCTTACTCCCCACCCCTCACCATCCACATTTTGTTAAACACACTAGAGCAGTAGTTCTCAACCTTCCTAATGCCGCGACCCTTTAATACAGTTCCTCATGTTGTGGTGACCCCCAACCATAAAATTATTTTCGTTGCTACTTCATAACTGTAATTTTGCTACTGTTATGAATCTATCTGACATGCAGGATTTATTTTCATTGTTACAAATTGAACATAACCCACAGGTTGAGAACCGCTGCACTAGAGGATGTCATTCACCTGTGCTGACTGGGTATGCTACAAATTTGTTACATTTGTTAACTGATCGCTCACCATGACAAGTCAATCCTTTTATTCCTCCATAATTAACTATACTGCACTCCTTAAAGCAGCTGTTTCAATTTCAAACTTTTATCTTCCTTTCTTAAATTTCCCATACCCCTCCTCTCCTCTGCAGAGGACTTGTCTTCCTGTGTTGCTATGAAAATGGAGGCTTATTCATCATAAGTTCTCTACATTTGAAAGACACTTGACACTATTCCTCATTCCCTCTTTCCCTTCTCTACAGTGTACAGAGGCACCAGATTACTTCAGGTCTCTATCAATCACCTGGAATATTGCAAGAGACTCCATAACAGTCTCTTTGCCTCCAAAATTTCCTGTTCAATGCACCATAATCAGCATTTTTAAAGTTTTTATTCATTTTGAACTTAAATATAAAAAGACAAAAAAATTCCATGTATACAGCACAGCATAAAAAGAGGATTCAACATAGAACCATTATTTACCATTTTGCAGTTTACTTTTCCTGAAAAACTATGTAATAAATACTATACATCATTTTCAAAACTACCCTGCTGTTCTGTGTTTTAAGTTTTCTTCTATTTGATGACAATGATCTGTCTAAAACCCCTGTCTGACCACATCACTCTCCAACTCAAGAGGTCCAAAGTGGCTTCCTCTTGATTCCAGGATTAAACACAAACTTCTCAGTTTGGCAAGTAAAGCCCTTCACAATTTGGCTTCATCCAAATTATCCTTCTGGGTTTCCCTTTACATGACGATACATCTCCTACCTCCTTGTCTATGCAAAGGCTATTATTCCCAATGACTAGAGTACACTTTGATCTTTGCTTTCTAGAATTCCTAGCCTTCAGTCCCACTTCAAGGCTCAGATACAGCATTATCTCTAACTTGATTTTTCACCCCCACTTACTAGTACACCCTAGAAATTACTTTGTATTTATTTGTATATATTTTGCATTTCCTATCCATTCCCCCCAGTATCTAACATACTGCTGGCACTAAAAGAGCTTACTGAACGGAGTCAGAAACTGAGAAGCATATGACAAATTTGAGTAGTAGGAATGGGGCTGTAAAACAGCTGAGTCTTATTATGTAATGTATTATCTTGATACACTTCACATTTTCTCACGAATATCTTTTGGGAATAGTTTAATATCCACTTCTGACATACCTTCTTTTCCTCAGTGGTTCATGAGCTTAAAGTTTCTCTGCCTCTCCAGCCTCTAGGAAATAGTTAATGAGGTAGAAATTAGCACTTAAATTCACTAGGGGTAGTTAGATGGAACACTGGATATATAGCACCAGGTCTGGAGTCAAGATGACCTGAGCTCAAGTTCAGTCTTAGACATTAGCTATGTGACCCTGGCAAAATCACTTATCCTGTTTGCCTCAGTTTCCTCCTATCTAAAACGAGAATAAAAATAGCACCCACCTCCTAGGATTACTGTAAAGATCAAATGATATAATATTTGTAAAGTGCTTAGTACAGTGTCTGGCACACAGAGGATACTACTACACGTTAGCTATTTTTATGACTATTGAGTTACATATTTATTGTAGACTTACTTTGTATTTACTTTGCTGAAAGAACAGCTTCTCTTAAAGTAGGAAGCTCTCATAATAGAGAATTTCTCAATTCAGTGAAGTTGGAAGAAGGAAAATTTGAACAAATTTTAAAGCCACAGAAAACACCATAAGGTTTTAGATGGTGGAGGGAGAGGAGAAGGGATGGATTTAAAGTTAATACAGTAGTTTATTAAAACAATTACAAATTTCTTAAATTATATGTAATGCTTCTGTTACAAATTGAGCACCCATCAATCAAGAAGCACTTACTAAATGTCTATGTGCACTACTAAGAGCCTACTACAAGGATCTGAGATTCTTTTTGATAGGTTATAATACATACAAGATAAAAATAGAAATTACTTATGTTATATATAGCAAAACAAAAGTTACTTTGGTTATCTGGACTTCAGACTGTTGTTTGCCACACTGAGTAGATACAAAGATCACACAGTCAGAAAAAGAACTAAGAAAAAAAATACAACAGGGAACATGTTTAAAATTTCATTTTCTGAGCCATTACTATTAACAGTTTCTTCTTCTGATGCTTCATTTTTATCCTATTCATAGACTTCTGAAAATTGAGTTGACATATTGTAACAAGTGTTTCTAACCTTCCACATATGTGTTTATTTTAGGATTAGGTATATTTTCAAAACAAATCCAGTGTCTTTCACCAGTGGCAGAAAACAGAATAACCCAAAGTAAGAAAAAAAAGCAAAGGAAGCTAGAGATTGTCAGGCAGCCAGATGGTGCAATGCATATAACACTGGACTTGGGAGTCAAGGAGGCTTAAGTTAAAATCCTGCCTCAGATGTCCATTAGCTTGGGCAAACCACAACATATCTCAGGCTCAGTTTTTTCATCTGTAGTAATAGCTAGTATTTATATGACACTTTATGGTTTGCAAAATGTTTTACAAATATCATCTCATTTGCGCCTCACAACAACCCTGGGACGTAGGTGTTATCATTATCCCTGTTTTACAAATGAAGGACCTAAGACAGATGTTAAGTGATTTGTCAAGTCACACACAGCTAGCTAGTGAGTGTCTGAGGCTGGATTTGGACTCAGGTCTTCTTGACTCCAGGTCCAGTGCTCTATCTACTGTAGCTAGTAGCTGCAGTACCTGCTAGCTGTATGCTACAGCGACAATTCGTGAGAATCATAGTCTATATCACTAGACATTGAGAAGATGTTTTGTGGTGCACATTTCAAAGCACCCTCCCAAAGTCAATCAACTTCTAAGCAACCTAATTCAAGTGACCAATGAGCTAAGAAAGTTTTCCAGTCAAACCTCTGAGAAAAAATGATTAGAGGAGAGGGGGTCATGGTGATCTCCATCTGATTCTCCACACCCCTGGGTTTCTCAGGTTTTTTTTTTCTTATTTTGCAGATAAAGGTCAAGCCAATGCTTCCCCAACATCTCTCCATTACACTTTTCTGATCCCCTGTAATGTCTTTCTCTATTAGCACGTAAAGCTCTTTTAGATCTGGGATTGTTCCTTCCTACTTGCTTATATCTGTATACCAATGCCTATCATAATTTTTAAAATGTCTTATCCATCTACTCATCTTGATAGTTCTACTGCATTTGACTGGATTATATTACTTACATTTTTACCTTTGAACTCTAGATTTGCAGCAATGAAATCCTGTTACTGACCTTATTTTCCTTCTGTACTTACAGGCAGAACAGAACTATGCTCCAGAACTGTTCCGACCATGAGTTCTAAAATTTTCTTTTTTCCAACCAGTTTATTATCTTTCTACCTCTCCCATTTCCTAGCATCCTAAGCCCTCACCATTCTTTATTCCCATTGCCCTATTCCCTCCAACTCCTCTCCTCATACACACGCCATTCCCATTCCAGTATATCCGCCTCATCCTGGTTTTGTTTGCATCCCTCCTTGATTAAGCCCCTGCATCTCTACTCAACTTGGATTCTGTAGTGAGCTACTTCAACCCTACCTTTCAGGACACCCTCAAATTCCTCACCATCCTTCCACCATACCTAACTTGCACATTTTCATCTCTGGGTACTATCTTTCTTCATTTCTGACAACATGGCTAAAGAAGGTCATGAAACCATGCAGATTGTGCTACCTTTGCATAACATTTAAAGACTTTACTCATTTGGCCCCAACGCTTTTTATTCTTATCTTCTACTACACCTCTCCCACACCTCTTTAACATACCCTATACTTTAAGCCTCACATTCACAATTCAGCAGTTTGTCTGAAAAAGATCAGAGAGTTTTAGGAAGGTGATAAGCGTCCATTGTGCTCTGCCCTTGTCAGACCACTTCTTAAAAGTATTATATTCTGTTCTGGGCACCATATTTTAGGAAAGTTAAGTTGGAGAACGTCCAGAGGAAGGCAACCAGGATGATTAGGGGACTAGAAAACATGTCATATAAAACTCAGCTGAAAAAAGGGGATGTCTAACTTGGGGAAAGACAACAAGGGAACCATGAGAGTTTCAAATACTGAAAGATCTGTCATGTAAAAAAGCTTATTCTACTTAGCCCTAGATGGCATGGGGTGAAATTACGAAGAGGCAGATTCAAGGTTGATATAAGAAAAGACTTCTCAACAATTACAACTATCCAAATATTGGACTAAGATGTCTCAATGTGCTCCCTCTCATTTAATTAACCAATAAGCATTTATTAAACGCCTAGGTATCAGACACTATGGGGCAGCTAGGTGGCACAGTGGATAGAATGCCAGGCCTGGAGTCAGGAAGACTCACCTTCATGAGTTCAAATCTGAGTTCATATACTTATTAGCTAGCTGTGTGACCCTAGGCATGCTGTTTAACCCTGTTTGCCTCAGTTTCTCATTTGTAAAATAAGTTGAAGATGGAAATGGCAAATCACTCCAGGACATTTGCCAAGAAAACCCCAAATGGGGTCGGGGTCACAAAGAGTCAGACACAACCGACAAACAACAATTGTATACTTCGCTAGGTGCTAGAGATATAAAGATAAAAATAAAACAGTCTTTCTACCCCCCCCTCCATGCTCTACATATCATTGGAGAAGATACTTATGTTTGTAAATATATATAAAATTAATAAAAGATAATTTCTTTTGGAGGGAAAGGACACTAGCAGCTGAGGAAGGAAATCAAGAAAGGCTACATGTAGAAGCTGGAGCTTGAAGTAAGTCTTGAACGAAACATAAATTTCTAGGAAGAGAAGGAGTACATTACAGGTACAGGGGATAGTCACTGTGCAAAGGTATAGAGATGGAGGATAGAGTGATATTTGAGAGGAACAGAAAGAAGACCAGTTTGGCTGTTAGGAAAGGGATGTAAAATAAGGTTAGAAAGGTAGGTTAGGGTCAGGTTGTAAAAGACTTTTAAGTAAAAGAGGAGTGTATATTTGATTCTGAAGGAGGGAACTACTGCAGTTTACTGAGTAGGAAGTGACACATGATCCCTTTAGAAAAATTTTAACATCATATATTTAGAGACAAAAGAGATTTTAGAAACCATCACGTCCAACCCCCTCATTTCACAGATGAGGAAATTGAAGCCCAGAGGGATTATGTGACTTGCCCAAAGTCATAAAGATAATTAAGTATCTGAGACAGGATTTGAAGCCAAGTCATCCTGGCTACAAGTCTGGTACCCTCACCACTACGTACACTATGCTGCCTCCTCCCAGGTATATGCAGGGTGTATTACAGACAGGAGAGGGCAATGAGAATGCTCTTGTAATATATCTCTCTTCAAGCAAGAAATAAGGTCTTGAACTATGGTGGTGTCCAGGCAACAGAATGAAGGAGACTGATATAAGAGATATTGTTAAAAACAAACTTAAAATTTGGCAAGTGACAATATTTGGGTTGAGGTGGACTCAAAAATCAAAAATAACACTAAGCGTAAAAACCTGGGTAACAAGAATAATGATGGGGGCAGCTAGGTGACAAAGTGAATGGAGCACTGGCCCTGGAGTCAGGAAGACCTGAGTTCAAATTCAGCCTCAGACACTTAACACTTACTAGCTGTGTGACCTTTGGCAAGTCACTTAACCCCAATTGCCCTGCCTTTCCCATTCCAAAAAGATTTTTAAAAAAGAATGATGGTATCCTCAACAAAAATGGAGGTCCACAGGAGGAGTGGATTTTAGAGGGGAAAGGTGAATTTACTTCATTGAAGGTATTCATAAATATGTTTTAAATGATTTCACATATCTAATTGACATCATATTTCTTGCCTTCTCAATGGGTGGGGAAGGAACAGGAGGGAGAGAATTCAGAACTCAATTTTTTTAAAGATAAATTATTAAAAATAAGCATTTTTTAAAAGAGTATTCACATATAAGCTGGATGACTATTTGTCAGATATGCTATATGGCAATGAAATTAAACTCAAATAGAAACTGGGACCACTAAACCCTAAGTAAGGAACCCTGCAGCCACATACTGACTTCAAAAACTACATATTAATATTATTTGTTTTATATCATTTTTATTTATTTTGTTAAATATGTCCCAATTACATTTTAATCTGGCTCTCAATACTTGGGAGTATTGTTGGCCAATAAACAGTTCATAGTAGACAGAACTGTGCATCTATTTTTGAAACAGCCTCTGAAATCTCATTTAATTCTGAGAGTTTCTGACTGTTAGCATTGTATGATGCTCAAAAGAAATTTAACATCCATCTACTTGAACATGCTTCCAACTTAAGCAACTAAAATTGCTTTGGAGGGAGTTGATAGGTGACACAGTGAATAGAGCACCGGCCCTGGAGTCAGGAGGACCTGACTTCAAATCTGGACTCAAGACACTTCACACAGACACGCGCGCGCGCGAGCACACACACACACACACACACACACACACACACACACACACACAAAACTAGCCATGTGACCTTGGGCAAGTCACTTAACCCCAACTGCCCTACCTTCCCCCTCCAAAAAAGCAAAGAAAAAAATTGCTTTAGAGGAACTGAAGGTTATGTAATGAACTAAGAATTGTCTTTTAAAACATACAACAAATTATACTACTTAAAAAGGGAAAAACACATATCATACCCCATGATACATTGTTGATGGTTGACCAAGAAAGCCCCAACTACCACTGAAAGCTGATTTTCCAAAGAACTTCCATTCCAAAAGTTACTATTTTGAATTTTTAATGACTTAATAAAAACAAAGTTCTAACATTATATTCGACTACCAAAATTACAACTATTTAAATGTGTTGTGTGTATCAATTTGTTTCTATGATTACAAATATAAAGATACATAATGATTTACTGAAATTTGAAAACAACTGGAAAGGCAGTAGGATAGATGGAACAATGGGTTTAAAGTCAGAACATGGGTTTAAAAATCCTACCTCTCTACCATTTACTAACCTGAGTGACCTTAGGCAAATAGCTTAAGGTATTTGGACCTCAGCTTTCTCATCTGTAAAAGGAGGGGGGACTGGATGACCTCTAAGGATGTTTTCATCTCTAAATCTATGACACTATAGTCTTGCTCCTCACCATTCACTGATTATGGTAGTATCTACAACACCTCATATCCTTGTGATATGGGAACTGAAAAGAAGATATTACTATCCATGTTTTATCTAATATGATTTTGGAAACACAAGATTACAACACCTTTATTGAATATCAACTAGCAAGCATTTGCTGCTACCTGGAGCTTACTAATTTAATTTCATGAAGAAATATGTCTCATCTAATTCGGTACAATCATGCAAAGTACATGCATCTGAAAATTTGTCTACTACTATGTCATTTTAAAATGGCAGTCTGAACCACAAATCTGATTTAGAGTTGAATCCTGATACAGCATAGCAAAACTTCACGAAAATTAGTCAACTCCTTCAAAACTTATAATGGCAGAACAAAGAGTCAAATTCAAAATGTGAAATAATGTCATTTTTTGTTGGGCCAATAAGACATTGGCTCTTAGGATCCCGGGATTAAAAAAAAAACAAACTTAATCAAACCCAATTAGATAGGTTAGTAAAGGGGCAGGGGGGAGGAAAGAGAAGACTGAGAAGCGAATATTGTCTACATAAGATAGTTTCTCAGTATTTTTCTAACTGTTCTTTTTATACTCTCAATTTGCTAATAAATACAAAATGGCATATCAAAGAAGAGATCTGGAGATCTGGAGAGCTGTTTAGCTAGATTATTACCATTACTATATGGCCCATGGTCACATTAATCATTCAGCTGCTAAAGGCCAGAAGTGTTCTTTTCTGTAAAATGAAGGGGCCAGACAGGAGTTTTGTCATCAGTACAATTAAGGGACTGGATTAGGCATTGTGCTATAGTGAAAAGACTGCTACATTTCCAAATCAGGAGTCTTAGGTTCAAATTCTAGCCTTCTATGACCATGAGCAATTACAATATCTGCTTCTTAATTTCTTTCTCTGCTTCACAGAGCTATAAGAAAATTATACTTTGTAAGCCTTAAAAGTGCCACATAAATGACTTATCTCCAAGTTCTTTTCTTGTCATAAAATTCTATTAAAGAGAAATGGGCTTCTATTCTAAATCAGTTCATTTTGCATGTATACTTTATGAATATAATCCTGAAATATACAAAACTAATAGTGCATTTATCCTAAATTGTAATTCTATGTATTCTAAGTAGATTTAAACATAAAAAGGAACATATGCTTAACTATAAAACCAAACTCCTTCAAGTTATACCCAACAAGTTACCAAATTTAAAGGTTCTAACCAGATTGAATATACAAAACAAAACAAAGTTTGGACCACTATCCTTGATGGCATTTGTATACACTGTCAACTACACACTGACTCACAACTTTTTACTTAGAATACTCCTATTTTCTTAGAGTAGTTTTTAATCCTAAATCTAAACTATTACTTTATTTCAGAGTTGTGGAGCCTAAAGCATCAGTCTACAATTTGTCACTCATGAACACATTTTTAAAGTGCTTTTAGAATTAGGAAGTTCTTTTAAGAGAAATCTTCAACACCTGAATAGGTCTTATTCAGTTTATGATCTAGGTAGCTAAGGTAGCACAGTGGGTAGTACACTGGACTTGGAGTAAGGAAGACCTGAGTTAAAATCCTATCTTAAAGCTTATTAGCTGTATGATCCTGGACAAATCACTTACCACCTCTTAGGCTCATTTTCATTGTCTCCAAAATGGAGATAATAACTGTACCTACCTACTGGGTTTTAATGAGGAATAAGATAACTTAAATAAAGCATATTAATTGAAAAGAACTCTGCACCTAACTTGCTTAAGTAAGCCTGCAGGAGCTCATTTATCCTGGGTCTTCAAATATACCAAATGTACTATGGCATTCCATTCTTACTGGTCTTAGTTTCCAAACCTTTCCAGACACTGATGAACAATTCTAACAAAGAGAAGTAAGAGCTGAATACTTAGAAGCCATTAAAGTTTCATCAAGAGCAGGTTTCCATTCTGCCAGTTATTAGAGTAAGTACTAGTCTCATGGAGAAAGGGTTCAAGACCCTCTTTGCTATGTACTGGCTGTGTAGCCTTGGACCACCCACTTAACTGGTCCCCCTTTGGGGTCCCAGGCAGTTCTTTTAAGAGTTCCGGATAATAATGAAATAAAAAATCTGGTCCCTAGCCCTAGCCCTACTAGAGGGACATATCATAAAATGTTTTGAGTTACACAATGTTTTCCCAAAGTCTTTATGCAACATTAAGTAATTTAGCAAAGCATTTTATAGTTTTTCTTTATCTTCTTGTGGAAAACATGGAGAAATGACTGCTAGACATTAACAGAATTGGGTTTATTCATAATTAGCTAAATGATCTGACCTAAAGAATTAGATTTGGGAAGAAATTGATGAAGTAAAGCCAAGGACAGCAATATATATACAATGACAATAATACAAAAAAAAAGGAAAAATATCTAAAATGAAGTCAAATGTTGAGTAATTACCAATTACTCAGGAAAGGTCAATTCTGGCCCTGCAGCAGGCTAGTCAGTCAACAGGTATCTATCAAACACTTACCATGTACTAAGGGTTGGAGAAGGGACAAAGGAAGCACCTACTTCCCTTTGTTAAGGATGTTAAAGGTTACACTGCACTGTCCTGGTTGGCTCTGCTTAACTACTCATTACAAGAAAGAGTTTATTGGGTTGTGTGGAGGAAGATGTAATAGGAGTAAACACAGTCATGTACTCAGATTCAAAAAATCAACTCTCCAATATGGGAGAAGGTACTGATACTTTCACAGCTAGGTGGCGCAGTGGATAGAGTGCAGGCCCTAGAGTCAGAAAGACTCAAGTTCAAATCTGACCTTAGACCTTTCTAGCTGTACGACCCTAAGGAAGTCACTTAAACCTATTCGCCTCAGTTTACCTCATCGGTAAAATGAGCCAGAGAAGGAAATGGCAAACCACTTCAGTATCTTTGCAAGAAAACCCCTCAAAAGAGGTTACAAAGAGTCAAACATAACCGAAATAAGTGAACAATAGATAGCTTGTCTTTAAAATATCTGGGGAATGGATTGCAAGCTTAAGAGGAATCATCAGTAGGAAGTGACAAATAATAGCAATAGCTGACATCTATTAACACCTTTAAAATGTACAAAACAGTTTACATGCATTATCTAATTGGGCTATCCTAAGGTACTATTATTGTCATTTTGCAGACACATTAAATGAGGCTTAGAGAACAGCAATGATAAGGTCACATAAACTACTAGGCATCAGAGACACACTGTTATTTTGTCTTAGTCAGACTACATACTAAATATTGTATTCCATTCTGGGAAGCCCATTTTAAAAGGGTTTTTGACAAGCAGAAGGCTAATCAGAAGGTGAAGGGGATCCAGACTGTGTCATATGAGGATCACAGGTAAAGCAAATGGATATGTTTAGCTTGAAAAAGAGTAGTTAACAGGAACTGTTCTGGTTGGCCTGAGATTCAGAAAACTAGGTACTAACTCTACAGAGAAAGTGAAAAGAGGCAATTTGAACTTGACAGTAAAGAAGGCCTTTCTAAACAATTACAAGTATTCAAACGTGGCATGGAGTAAAGTAGTGGGTTCTCCCTCACTGGAAGTCTTTAAGCAAAGACCAGAACATTTGTCAGGTAAGTACTATAGTAGAAAGGATTATTATGGAGTATGGGTTAGAATAGATAGTTTCTAAAGGTACTTTACGATTCTGTGAACTATATATGCTTGCTTACCTATTGTAGTCAACTAAAAACATCATCCTTTGGTTAGCATTTCAGTCAAAAAAAACCATAAAACCAGTTGGTTCTCTCTGGTCCAATATCTTTTTATAAAGCTAGAGTTCTCTCCTAAATAGTTAAAATGAAAGTCAAAATTCAAGCATGAAGAGCATTTACAGATCATTCTAGGATTTCCTCACTTCCTTTAAAGTGAAGAGTATATAAATTTTATGTTTACCCTTACAATTAGATACCAACCTATCCTACAAAGATGCATGAAAATCCTACTGAGATTATTGAATATTCATACACTCCTTATAAAAATCATGCAACAATTTCACAATTTTTAATGTTCTTGTGCTACCCTCAACCTAAAATATGTGTTGTGCAAATATGAAAATGGAAAAGAAGAGGAAATGACTCAAAGCTATGGTAATCCTCTTCATTTCCAAATCTAAATTGCAACTACTATCACTGCATGAGAAAAAGGGTATAATTTTTAAATTTCATACTAAGAAAAAGGGCAGTATGCTCATTTTAAATTATGAATATGCATTTTGTGTAAAAACAAAGAATACCTTAAATGTACATAAAGAGCCACTGTCTTTGATTCCAGATTGAGGGCTTTATTTTTTTTTGTCATAAACAGCAATTAAAGAGAAATACATACTGCTTACTGTTTAACAGCATTTTAAACAAGGTCATAAGAATTCCTTATTAATATTGAGGTACTTCTATTAGCGGGTACCCAGAATACATCTGCAAATCGATCTGCAAACTCACTTTCTATCAGAGCAGTAAACTCCAATCTTACTTATCTGAATAAAATGAGCCAAGTTTGAATACAACTGGGCCATTCTACTTTGAAACCCAAAATTGTGCTTCTATAGCACAATGACCCCAAAGTCTAAAATGCCAATATGATAAATTACTAAGTTACAAATTTACTTCAACTTTTACATTGTTTCAATAAAAATAGAATATCAAAATACTGATGTTTTAATACATTTCTATGACAACAATATTGTACATGATTACTCTCAGTCCTTCAGTCAAACATAACTGCAGACAGAAAAGATCTTTTAGTATCTCAATTTAGCAGTACTCTAATTTCTGCAGAATCCAAATATGATTTCTGTAATTAGATAAAAAGATCCCCTAAAATAAATAGATGGTTTCACATAGATGGCATGTATTCATAACTTTTCAAAATAGTAACAAAATATGACAGAATTATTTAACAGCTTTAGCCAATAGGTCAGAAATTTTTAACTAGACAGTATTGGCAAACTTCAGTTTGACAAAGGAAGAGCCTCATACTACACTCTGAAGTTAGTAGATAAAAATGTTAATCAACACCCCATATGACTCTGTACTACATATGACAAGCTATCCTAAAAACTTCAAGGCCTATAAACTAGAACTATCTCAAACCCTGCTTTATTTTCTTTTCCTGTGAATTAAAATGCTCAGCAGAAGCAGCAGCCCTTAACTCCCCCTTCAGACGACAAATGGCTATAAAACTGAACATGAATGGCAAAGCCAAATAGATTCAGGAAACAAACCTCTCATTCTCTTCTAGGCTCTTTTAGAACTAGCAAAATGTTGTGTTTCTGTGGATTTTTTTTAATTAGAATTTGCTCCCCCTTTAACAGACATTAAGAATTTTATACATACTCATTCAACAAAGATTTAATTCCGTTCTTTACTTGCTTCCTTGCACACAGCAGGAGGACAAGTTATCATCCAAGCCAAGGAACAACTACCTAGAGAAGGGTTCGGAAATTAAGTCTCTTATACCTGCAGAGCTCTCCAGCTTTCTATCACCCGGTATCACTGCTAGAAATAAAGGTGAGTAAATCACATACACATTAAAAGAGGTACGGATTCCTTCTGTCACCTACGCCCTTCGGCTTGTGATTCTGAGTGACACAGGTGCAGCTGGACCGAAACTGAGGATCTAAGCAGAGGATCATCTCCTCGTTTGGTGTAGGGATAAAGGATCTGGATCTAACATGGCTGCTTCCCCACCCCACCCCCCTTCTTCTATACAGGCTTCGAGAATTAGAGAATTACATTTTCCCTGACTGCTGCCAGATCATCATCCCCAATCTCATCCAGTATAAAAAGGCAGCACCCGAGCTCCTGGGAAGCAGTTCATTTACAGCAATAAATAAAGGAAAGGGCCATACAAAGCGCTGGGGGAGGGCGGGATAGGCGGGCTGGGGATGTGCGCCTGGGGGGGGGGGGGCAAAAAAGGAAAATCATCTACCCCTATCATTTCATTTAACCTAGGGATTTTTAAAATTTTTTTTTTATTTTTTGCGCCAGCATGTGTGCGCGCCCTCCTTAGTGCAACCCTGTGAAGAGGAGGGAAGTGACCATTCTCCACGACGGCCTAAGCACCCCCTCCTCAATTCCATTCCGCTTCATGGGGGGCGGGGAGGAGAAGGGCATCAAGCCCCCTCCCAAAGCCCGCAGAGATGTCGGCACAGCGCGTTTGCACAAGCAGCCCGCTAGTGGGTGGGGGTGGGGGTGCTGCTGCTGGATCCTGCAGCTGCTCCCCCCAATCTTCTCCCCAACCCGGGGAGGGGGGGGGTTGGTCTGCGGGGGGAGGGAAGGTAGAGGCAACTCCAGGCACAATCTACAGCCTCATGATTTCAATGGGAGATCGAGGGGCTCCCACAGAAGACGGTTTGGGGGGGAGGCTGTGGGGGGCAGTGGGGAGTGGAGAAGGGGAGGA
>JAQQSW010000966.1:0-24536 GCA_028646575.1 Pseudocheirus occidentalis
GGAGGAGAGGGGAGGGGAGGGGAGGGGAGGAGAGGGGAGGAGAGGGGAGGAGAGGGGAGGGGAGGGGAGGGGAGGAGAGGAGAGGAGAGGGGAGGAGAGGGGAGGGGAGGGGAGGGGAGGAGAGGAGAGGAGAGGAGAGGAGAGGAGAGAGGAAAGAGGATGAACTTACCTTTTCTTGCTGCACAGGAGGACAAAGCAGCAGGAACTCAAGATCCTTATTATTGAGGCCTATGGCCAAGCTTTTTATAATGGATCTCATTAACTCTGGACAGGGCACCTTTTCTACTGATTTCAGATTACCCCTTCCGTAAGAACAAAACCATAAATGAAAGCTGATTCATATAAAAATCACTTTTAGAAATTAAAAAATAAACTTTATTTCATTATTGAATTTCTACCATTCCCCCAAACTTATTTGAATAACATAAGAGACCCTTAAAATCTGTTCAAGGAATTTCAGAGTTGGAAAGGGTCTCAGAGAACATTTGTTCCAAAAAGCAACTAGTGTTAAGACCCTTCCACCTGCCACTACCCTCTCCCCTCTATAACCTAGTTAAGAAGAAAAGACACAAATATTAGAAAGAAGTCTGAGACAGAATAAAGTGATTTCTATGGTTTCATCATAGTGTTTCTGTAAATACTACTATATAGTCAAAGAATGCTATAGAACTTCAGGGCATGAAAGTAAAAAGTGAATTTTATTTAACAAGAAGTTATTAAGGTCACATTTTATGTTAGGAACCATTCTAGATGCTGAAGATGCAAAGACAAAAAAATGAAAAGTTGTCTCAAACAGTTTATGTTCCTAGTCTAGGGGATACAGTCTATAGGTAGAAGAAAATATGAAATCTATGCAAATGGATGAGTTAAGGAAGGTTTCATGGAGTACTGTGTCTGGACTCATTTTCCTTTGTACTTAGTCCTCACCATATCCTCAGACCCTTTAATTCCTCTTCCTTCATAGTTGAATCCCTCTCCCCCTTGGCCATTTGTTATTCTTGCCCTGCTAACCTCAATATTAAGTAGCTCCAGCCATCTTCTTACTTTGTTCCTACCCAAGAATTTTAGAACACTTATTATGCTGATGGTCTACATCAAAAGTGCCTTAAACACCTCAGCTCCATATCTCTATTGCTGCCTACAATTTCACCTTAATTTTTCAGGAGTATGATAGAACCACCTTAACTTGACTCTGAAAAACCAAATTTTAAATTTTCAGCACTTACATGTTGGAAATTAAGAAACCATAAAAACCACGGCTTAATATATTGTTTTATTTATTGTCTAGACTTAAGAAAATGATTGACAAAATTTTTATGATGCAGATTAAAGTTAAATTAAAGTTATGATGCAGATTAGAAGTGCACAGAGGTTGTATGGAGAGAAGGTTGTTAAACATTTGTCTGCTTACACCTACTTATCTTTTTAGAGCATAAAAATCATACCAAATCCATTATGTATAGCCTAAAAACATAATTTATCCCCAACTTTCACACCCTGCTTTTTCATAATACTACCATTCTTGCAAGCAATGAAGATTTGGACTTCAGTTATCTTCAACTCTTCTCTCTTTCTTAGCCCCATAACCAATTACTTAACAAATCCTAGTCAGTTCTTATCAAGGGGTCATCTAGTCTCTACTTGAAGAGTTCTAATGATTGGGAATTCATGATCTCTTAAAGCATGTCATTCCACTTTGGAGCAACTATAATAGATAGGAAATTTTATTTTATATGAAAATTGCAATCTTCCTTCCTGTTCCTTTCACACTTTCATGCTTTGCTCCTAGTTCTTCCTTGTTGTGGGAGGTAGAAAAAGCTCTATCCAATATTGACCTTTATACTTCATCACATATGATGAGGAAACGTTTTTATCAATGCATATTTGCATCTTCTTAGCACAATATAGCCACAAAATGCCCCCCAGAGCACTGAGATATAGAACCTAAACCCACCTCTTTCTGATTTTTGAACCAGCTCTCTACTCAGCTTTTTGGGACCATAGATAGAGAATTGGTACCTAGAGTCAGGAAAACCTGAATTCAAATCCACCATTGCTTGCTTTATGAGAGCACCTTTAAATGGCCTAGCACCCCACGTGGTGAACTTGAACTTTCAATAAACTTTACTTTTTCCTTGGCTGAGAAGACTTGAGTGGAATTCTTTCTGCAGGACTCGGCATGTTGGTATTTTGGGGTCTCAGGCAGCCCTAACCCTCTTTGGGCTCCTCTTCTTCAGTTGTGTCCCCCTGGGTAAGTTATTTAAACCTCTATTTTGCTTTCATTTCCTCAATAATGAAATGGAGCGAATAAGAGCATCTATATTGCAGAGCTGCTGTGAGGGTCAAAGGAAAAGATATTGTAAAGTATTTGGTATAGTGGCTGGCATATAGTAGGAACTATATAAATGCTTACTTCTGCCCTGATTAAACCAAAGAAATTTTTTTAATCCATTGCTTTTCACTCATCCACTCACCCCTTCATTCATTCACCTATTCAATAGACTATGATTCTGCTAACTGATTTTGGTTTTCATGTACTTCATGGATGAAGAATTTAATTTAAAAAGTTAATTTGAAAATAAAAAGGTGTAGAAAACCTTTAAATCTTATAAGATGTAATTAATGCATGCCATTGTCAAACAAATCCTCTTTGTATTCATACCATTTGAAAAACTGTCTCCTTATGGATAAAATTTAATGCCATTAAATATGTATTTCATAAGTGCCTACTTTTGAGTAATAACTAAAGTTAATGATTCCATTTCTGTATTTATGGAGTTGACTGCCAGAAGACAATATCACAAGGAGAACAAAGGAATCACATAAAATGAGTTCAAACAAAATGTTATGTGAGTGCGGTCAACAGAGGGAAATACATACATACATGCTTTTAATTAGGGGGAATTAAAAATAGTTCATATCATATGTGGTCTTAGAATTAGATCTTAAAGAATGAATAGGATATCATCCTGTGAAAATGATTGAAGACATTCTTGTTTGAGGGACTGACATGAAGAAAAATATGGAAATAGGAAAGCATGAAACATGATGAGATGAAGAATAATAAGGAGACAATTTATTAGTTCTTACAGAAGACAATGATTTCTGATTCTTCATCTTGGCTGAACTTATTGAATGAATGAATGAAAGCTGGATTTTATCACCACCCCTAGCCCTTCAAAAGAAAAAAAGGACCAGAGGTAAAGAAAAAATGGACCACTTCACGAACTACATAACCAGATTTCTCTAATATCCATCTAATCTTTTGTTGCTGTCCTTTGCTCACAGGAGTTTTTAATCTAATAAATACCTAAGAATAAAATACTTTTATCCTTCTCTGCACACCAGTATTTTTAACCCCTTAACTGATTTAATTTCTCCTCTTTAAAAAAAAAAGAGGTTCAAGGACCCAATAATACAATGCATCTACCAGCATTGATAGGGAATACTTGTTGATCAAATCTAATTATACTTTATAGCAAGGAATTCACAAGTTAGATCATTGGTCTGTGAGATTCAGAGGAAATCGTTTGGAGATCGCTTGTCAGATGTTTTGTTTTGTTTTGTTTCCTATTTTACAGCCAAGGGAATGTAGATTCAAAAAAAGTGCCTGAGGATATATAAGGTATAAGAAATAAAACTATGATTCAGACACAAGTCTTTTGACTCCAAATTGAGTAAGCATCATTTGCATCAGTAATAATTCAAATAATTTATGGTTAATTAATTCAACAAAGAATAGAGAGGATACTCCCAATGTTCACCTCCAACTTAGTATGCATACATGTGAACATGTACATAGTGTATGTATACATATTTGCATACATTCACATGTATACAAATATACATCACATGTGAATGTGTATATGAACATAGATACACATTCATATGGAAATTTGCATATGTATATATACAAACATGTGCACACTTTAATAGAAAAATATGTTTATTGGGACATTTCAATATGGCATATATAAATACAATGTATATGGAGTCAAAATATTTTTATGCAAATTGCAGCTCTTCCACTTTTTAAAAGTATGAGTCACTTTTCACTTTCTCAATTTGCTTGTTTATAAAATGGGAATCCTTATTCTGTCTATTTCACAAGGCTATTGGGGTTTTTCAAGCACAGATTGGATTATCCTTATCAGGGATATTCTTGACAGGATTTATGATTTGAGCAGCAGTTGACCTAGATAAATAGATAATAACCACTTCAATTGCAAGAATCTACAAGTCTATGGAAATCACATAGAAGCATGTATGAGGAAGATTTCTTTATAATTATGAAATGATATGTAAAAGTATGATATCAAAATGACATACAATGTATCCAAAATTATGATGGCAATCTATGTAACCATTTTTTCCAGTGGTCAAGAAAACTCAATGGTTTCAGTACTATTTACTAGAAATAGCTAGGGGCAAATAGATAATAAAGTGGATATAGTACTTGGACTGGAATCAGAAAGACTTGAATTGAAATCTGGTCTCAGACTTTTGCTAGGTATGTGACACTGAGCAACTCACTAAACTTAAGTTTTATTTTCTTCAGCTGTAAAATGGATATCAAAACAGCATCCACTTTTCAGGGATATTATGAGAATCATTGGATGTAATATTTGTAAAGCACTTAGCAAAGTACCCAGCACATAGTGGGAGTGGTATAAATGTTTACTGCTTTCCCTGCCCCTCTTGCACCCTCTACTTGGTGATTATTGCTTAACTTCCTCTAATCCCAAGCATCCACTAAGCCTTGCCCTTTTTTCTAAAGAATACCTGGACTATTTTCTTATGGATCTGCTTAGTTTTTATGCTATAAATGATGGGGTTAAGTACAAGTGGGAGTAGCAGATACACATTGGCCATCAGAGTGTGAACAATGGGTGACAGGTGTTTACCAAAGCAGTGGATCATGTTGGCACCAATGAAGGGTATGTATAAGAGCAACAAAGCACAGATGTGAGAGAAGCAAGTATTGAAGGCCTTGACTCTCTCAGTCCATGAGGCAATGCCAAGCACAGTCTTCAATATGAGCACATAAGAGAAGAGAATGATCAGAACATCCAACCCCAGAGTACAAATAACAACAATAAGGCCATAAGGATTATTGACACTATGAGACACAAGCAAGTCTCATAATATCCTGGTGAAGGCAGTAAGAACGGGAGAAAACGTTAGAGTGACAGAAAGGCAGTCGCTTGATTAGAAAGGGCACAGGGAAGACCACACAGATGGCACGGACAAGGAGAGCTGCTCCAATCTTTCCAATGACCCCAAAGGTGAGGATGGAAACATAACACAATGGATCTCGAATAGCTACAAAGCGATCAAAGGCCATGGACACCAGCACTCCAGATTTCATGATTCCAAAAACATGTATAAAGAACATCTGGGTGATACAGTCATCAAAAGGGATTTCATGAGCATTGAACAAGAAAATGCTGAGCAAAGTGGGCAGGGTAGACACACAGAGACCCACATCAGTCAGTGCCAGGATGGAGAGGAAATAGTACATTGGCTCATGGAGGCTGCTATCCATCTTGATAATGGACAAGATGGTTCCATTGCCAAGAAGAGTGAGAGTGTAGAGGAGCCCTGGGGGAACGCCATCCAGGGGTTCTTCTCTGGCATTCCTGGTATACCTGTCAGCAAAAAGCTGTGGTGATTGATGTGAGAGGCATTCAAGTTAAGCATCGTATCAGCAGCAGGGGCTTTAATCTGCTTTAGAGGTAGTTTCAGAAGTGAAGAAATATTCTCTTGTGGGCTAGGTATAAATGTACATTTAATTGAGGGCAGAATGGGACAGTGAGAAATGTTTTTTCCCCTTGATTTTACCCCTTACCTCTTTGAGGATCTCAAGTATAATAATTTACTTAATTGGTTTTAGTTGGTTTGTCTGGAAAAAAAAGATGATACAAATAGAAAAAAAAAGTATTTCTAAGAGTCAGTAATAAATAATAATTCATTTTTAGGTAAAAAAGAATAATTGGGAAAACTGGAAAGCAGCATGACAGAAACTGGATAGAGAACAATATCTTATATGAGGTCAAAATGGATATATGACCGAGATATAAAGAGATTTTCTACAAGAAAATTAGAAGAACAAAGAGCATATTACTTATCAGACTTATGGATTTACAGTTTATGAATTAAACAAGAGGTTGAGAGCAAAGTTAGGTGTAAAAAGAATATTTTGATTATGTTAAATTTAAGTTTTTGTGCAAATCAAACAAACGCAGCAAATATTAGAGGGAAAGTAGAAAAGTCAGGAAAAAATAATAGACATTCTCAGAGTAAGGCCTCATATCAAATATGTATAAAGAACTTTGTCAAATCTATAAGAATGCAAGTCTTGCCCTGATTAAAAAATGGCCAAAGGATATGAACAGGCAATTTTCTAATGAAGAAATAAAAAAAATCAGTCATATGAAAAATATTTCAAAACACTTTTGATTAAAGAAATGCAAATTGAAACAACTTTGAGATATCATTTTATACCTACAAGATTGGCTAAAATGATTAGAAGGGGAAAGTGACAAATGTTGGAGGGAATATGGAAAAAGCGAGACACTAATCCGTTGTTGGTGGAATTGTGAACTGACCTAGAAATTTTGGAGAGCAATCTGGAATTGTGTTCAAAGAGTTATTAAAGTACCATTTGACCCAGCAATAACACTACTTGCTGTATTTCCAAAGATGATTAAGGATAAAGTAAAAGAATCTATATGTTCTAAATATTTATAGCAGCTATCTTTCTGGTGACAAAGAACTGGAAATATCTGGTATGCCCATCAATTGGGGAATGAATGAACAAGTTGTAGTATATTTGATGGAATACTACTATGCTTAAATCAATGATTTTAAGGTAAAAAAAACCATGGAAACACACACAAAATATTGAAGAATATAAAGAGCAGAACCAAGAAAACATTGCATGAAGTAATTGCAATATTGTTTTAAGCACAACTTTGAGCAAATAAGTTATTTTGACTCATAAATTCCCAAATTAATTGTAAAGGGCATATGAAGAAAGATGCTATCTGCATTCAGAGAAAATAGATGCATAAAAGAATTTATACATATATATAGATATAGATATATGTATATATATAATATGTAGATTACACACATGTGTGTATATACATAAACCCTTGTTTGTATCTAACAGTGGGCATCTTTAGGACAGGGGGAAGGGAGGGAAAGAAAAAAGGAAAAGAAGAAATTCACATCATAACTTCATATATTTGAAAGAAACAGTAAGTTGTACATAGTAGATGTTCAGTTTCATGTTCAGTCACGTTTTTTATTGTACGATTATGGAAATGATTTTTTATTCCATAAATTAAAATACAATAAAATACAGGAAAACAAGACTTTAGTCTATGAGTCACTGGTTCCCATGTTCATTTGTGCAGTTTAAATATTGTCAGAGAAGTGATAAAGACAATGGAGAAAATCCCCAGTATTTTAGAAGTCCATCATCACAATCCTACTTCAAATCATCATTCCCTTTAAATGCTCTCTCTTTAAACATACACATACCTTTTCTAGACTCATGAAAATCTCCTAAACATATAAGGACATTATAGTAAATAAAAATATTCTATACATATATTTACATATTGTAAATTATGCAAATAATTATACACTCATTTCCAGATATTTGCATGTGGGAACATAAGTATGCCCTTATTCCTCTACAAATGTCATTACTCATGCATGTGAAGTGGTCTATTTTCATATGTGTAGGTCACACTAAAACTACCTTTGTGAAAGTGGAAAGAACTATTCAGAACTATTCAGAACTGACTCTGACTAACCTTGCTACCAAGACAATTAGCTTCTCTTCACCGGCTTCAACTTTCACAACAATAAAATGTAGATAGTATTACTTATATTACTCCAGGACTCTGGTAACTCTTATCTTCGTTATATAACTAGGAACTGTGATATATATCCTGCCACTCATCTCACACATGTTGATTACCAGTCCAAGAAGTGAGAGAAAGACCTTCCTGAGGTACCAAAGGGAGAAAATAAATTCATCATTTAAATATGACCTGGGCAAAACTTACCTGGATGAAGTACTTCTATTTTCAGTGTGACCTTAGTAATCTGCCTTCTCTGCTTTAAACATAAGAAAGGATGAAGTACTGGGCATTTGACTTTTTGATATATCCTATCTATCTCTTCTACAGTGACTGATAATCAAAATAAAATAATTTTTGTTCCAAGTAATCAGAAGCAGGAAAATAATATACACAAGAAACACAACAATGTGAATAACTGCCATAAAATTGAAAGTCTCTCTTGCAAAATTAAAATAAAAAAAGCATGATAAAGCAGAAAAATTATAGTTGCTGGAGAAGATGTGGGAAAACAGGAACACTAATGCATTGTTGGTGGAGTTGTGATATAATTCAACAATTCCGGAGGGGGCGGCTAGGTGGATCAGTGAATAGAGCACCAGCACTGGAGTCAGGAGGGCCTGAATTCAAATCCAGCCTTAGACACTTGACATACGTACTAGATATGTGATGTTGGGCAAGTCACTTAACCCCAACCTCCAAAAAGCACAACAACAACAGCAACAATAACAATAACAACACCACAATTTTGGAGAGCAAATTCTTTGACCCAGCAGTATCACTTGTAGGGCTCTATCCAGAGATCAGACATATAGGAAAAGGGCCTGTATGTACAAAAATCTATAGCAACTCCTTTTATGGGGTCAAAGAACCGGACATCAAGGAGATGCCCATCAATTGGGGAATGGCTGAACAAGTTGTGGTATATGAATGTGATGGAATACTACTGTGTATAAGAAATGAGGAGCAGACAGATTTCATAACAACCTGGAGAGATTTTATAAACTAATGCTGAGAGAACATTGTGCACAATTACAGACATATCCTATCTGTGATTACTTTGTTAGATTGCTCTCTTCTCAGCAATATAATGTTATAAGACAACTCCAAAGGACTCATGATAGAAAAGGCTATCCACATCTAGAGAAATAATTATGGTGTCTGAATGCAGATTGAAGCAAAACTACTTGCTCTCTTGTTTTGTTTTGTTTTGTTTTGCTTCTTCTTCCGTGTTGTATATTCCTTTGGCTAGAATTCTTCTTTACAACTTGACTAATGTTTAATGAGAAGGTATATGTAGAACCTATATTGGATTGCATGCTGCCATGGTGAGGGGGGAGGAGGGTATGTGTAAAAATTTGAAACTCAAAATCCTGTGGAACTGAATGTTGTAAACTCAGAGTAATTAATTGTAAAAAGAAGAATCCGTATTAACAATGATGAATATCAAAAAAAGAAAAATATTGCCATAACCAAAATGCCTTTGTATGTAAACCACTCACTACTCTCCTAAAACCATTCAGGTCACCCCCATCCTTCTACTGTCCATGTCCCACTTTTCTTTACCCTTCTTTGTGGCACCCTTCTTTACCCTTTGTGCCTTTTAGAATATCTGTTCTGTCATTAACAAACTTCCTGTCATATGTCATCCTCATACCATGTTTTGCATATATTTTATATTCATTTATATTTACACATGTTATTCTACCTCTCAACCTCTTAGAACTAAGCTCCTTGAGAATAGGGACTCATTTTGCCTTTATACACATAGCATCTTCATAGTACCTGGTGCTTAGTAGGTGTTTCATAAATTGTCATATTAAGTTATTTCTCACAGGATGGCTGTTGATTGCCATTTGAAAGTATATCATTGTTAATTTAATAATAAAATCTGGGTGTTCTGTTCCTACTGATGACATTGCATTGATGCAGAGCAGAGTGTAATCATGCCTCTTCGTTCATGAGTTTTTGTTCTCACTACAAAAATGAAACATAAATATACATTATAGTGTGGAAGCATGCATTTGAAGTACACAGTCTTGTGAGTAGTCTATATCACTTTTGGTGGTGGTAATCAAAGAAAGTTACAAAGAGAGAGGGAGAGAGAAAGAGAAAGAGACAGACAGAGAGACAGAGATAGAGAGAGTGAACTCTAAAAAGCGGAAATCAGGTAGACAGAATTTTGAGACACATCCCTGGGACAGTAAGATCCAGCATGCCAAGACTACTGAAAAGAGGGCAAAGAAGGAAATGTGGGTGTGGAATTTGAATTAACCCTTTAGGGAGGGATAAGATTTCACCCAATATAGATCAGAGGGGACTCCAGGAACTAAGACTAGTCTGAGAAAGGGCACACTTATGTGGGTATATCACTAAATCGCACATCAACATATGTAGAATATCTTCTACAAAAATTCAGAGATAAAAAAAGATTCAGAGATATCCAGATAGATACAGTCTGTGTACAAATGAGTAAATGAATGCACGAATGAAAATCAAAACTTTTTAAAGCAATACTTACTATATGTCAATCACTGAGTTAAGCACTGGGAAAATAAAAATAATTAAACATGTCTTCTCACAGCATCTCCTCTACAAACTCATTTACAACGATATTGATTGTTCAGTTATTTCACTCATGTCTGACTTTTCCAGATATCATTTGGGGTTTAATAGTGGAATGGATTGATTTTTCTTCTCCAGATTATCTTACAGCTAAGGAACAGAGGAAAGCAGAGTTAGGTAACATGCCCAGGGTAACATATAACTATAACAATAAGTGTCTGAGGCCAAATTTGAATTCAGGGAGATGAACATTTCTGACACCAGATCCAGCTCTATTCATTGCACCCCACAGCTGCTCTCTGATTCTGTCTATGAATGTGTAAATCTAAGTGTGCCTAGTTAAGACACTAAACTGAGAGCTAATGGACTTCATATAAATTCAGTTATGTGTGGTGATTCATTCCATCTTAAGAAGCTAGATAGAGATAGATAGATAGATAGATAGATAGATAGATAGATAGATAGATAGATAGATAGATAGATGCATACAAACATACAGACATACACACATGCATACATACATACATACAAAAATTAATGAATAAGTGGGGCGAGCAGGTACAGCCTGGGTGTGGTTAAACTTCATAGTAGGACAAGCCCATAAGCAGAGAGACCTGAAGTAAAACTTGGAAGGAATGAAGTACCTACCACCATGAAACTACGCCTTGGAAAAAGTCTAGTTCAATACATGCTGGATGAGTCTCTGTCCCCAAATCATTAGCTTAACAGGATGGATTGATGGGAAGAGTTCTAAACACAGGATGAGAAGATATGAATTTGAGTCCTGCCCCTGACCTAGGCTAGCTATGTGATTTTGGATGTCATTAAACTTCTTTCTGACACTTTTATGTAAAATGAGGATGATACTTTAGTCACTTACCTAAACAGAAGGCCATAAAAATGGTGGTCTGCCAATTTTAGAATCATGAAGAAGTTAGATGTTCCACTCCAATTTTATATTTCCTTCTTTGCCCTCTTCTCAGTAGTTTTAGCCTGCTGGATCTTACTGTCCCAAGGAAACTTATCAAAGTTAAACTATTTACATGCCTACATGGAAAAACAATAATTGTAATTTATGAAACTTTTCTAAGTATGAGGATACTTAAGGGAGTATAAATGTATACACACACACATATATATGTATGTCTATATAGTATGGTATATGTGCATATGAATACATATGTGAGTGTGTGTATATATGTGTACAGCAGTGGTTCTCAACCTGTGGGTCATGACCCTTTTGGGGGTCAAAGGGCCCTTTCACAGGGGTTGCCTAAGACCATCGGAAAACATATATTTCAGAATATTTCAGATGGTCTTAGGAACTGAGACACCACTCCTCTGTCTCCAGGTGAGTCCGCCCACATGCAGACATGCCCACATACCAGTATTAAAGGGTCACGACATTAGGAAGGTTGAGAACTACTGATGTACAGGTATACATAGAGGGCACAATTGAATAGGAAGAGATGATATTTAGAAGGTGAAATTGAAAGGTGAGAGAGGAATATAAGGAGAGGACATGGGGAGAGACAGAATAGGTTAAATTATCTCATATAGAAGAGGCAAGGGATAACTGTTATGATGGAGGGTAAGAACAGGAAGACAAAAAAGAATGGGTCAACCTTACTCTCATTGAATTTGGCTTAGGGAAGGAATGACATACACTCTAAATTGGGTATCTTGCCCTACAGGAGAGTAGGGGGAAGGGGATGAGAGTGGGGATGATGGAGGGGAGGGCAGTTTGGAAGGGAGTTAGCACACACTTTTGAAAAAGGGCAGGGTCAAAATAGAGAATAGAATAAGTGGAGGGTAGGATAGGATGGAGGGAAATATAGTCAGCCTTTCACAATACATCCACTATGGAAATGTTTTTGTGTAACTACACATGTACAACCTATATTTAATTGCTTATCTTGCTAGTAAGGGTGGGTGATGAGGGAGGAAGAGAAAGAATCTGGAGTTCAAAGTTGTAAAATCAAATGTTTAAAAAAATTATTATGATTATTGTTTTTACATGCAACTGTGAAATAAGATATACAGGCACTGGGGTATGGAGATCCATCTTGCCCTACCAGAAAGTGAGAGGTGGGATGGGGGAGGATATAAGAAAGAGCAGAGTGGGTAGGGGGTATTCAGTGGGATAACTGCTTTGGGGTCGTGGATAGGGGAAAGATGGGGAGAAAATTTACAAATCAAAATCTTGTGGAAATGAATGATGTAAACTAAAAATAAACATGAAATTTAATTTAAAAAAGAAAGTAAAAGAAAGTTTGTACTTGAAAAGAGATTATGGCTGATTGGCTCAGTTAAGTTTGTGTAGGACCAAAGCACCTTGTTGAAAACAGGAAAATCACCCAAGAAATATCTAGATAGTCCATAAAGCAGAACCAAACAACCATTGAGATATTTTAAAAGGCCCATGCTTTCCTTAGAGCATGTACTCCCTCCACTAACACTGGTGACATAACTTTAATATTTTCTGTGAGATTCTCATCCAGGTCTACGTATAGCCAAATTAACTAGAAAACAGAGAGCTAGAGTCAATGGATGCTTTGCAGTAGTCTCTAAAGCCAGGAAGCAAATAGCGCTTATATTCACTGCAGAATAGTTCAGTTGTTGAGATTGGAGTTGAGGGATGTGGGAAGGGGATTATTCAACTGAAAAGAAGAACTTAAGAATGTCAGATGACATGATGTACAAGATACAATATTTTCATTACTGATAAAAACAGGGATATTTCTGTTTTCTAGGTTTCTCTCAAAACCATGAGGTCAGAGGTGCAAGTTCCTATTTTGATCCAAACCTAGGTTATTCTAAGCCTTAAAGAGACTAACTAAATGGAGACTATGACCAATGACAGTCACTCAAGTGTTCTAAAAAAGCTCAAGGAAAATGTTGTCAGTGGTTTTCCTATAGTTACAAAAGGCTAGGAGGCTTGCTGAGGAAACCCCAGTGTATTACATGGGGGTCCAGAGGATCTTGACTATTGCTAAGCTTAATGTCTGTAAATATTGTTGTAGCTTTATAAAGCTTTGTCTTCCTAGAAACATAAACTTTGAAGAGCTGTCCCTGAAAGCTGAGATATGATACAGGAAGGGAGAGATGTCTAAGTGTGAGGTCAGGGAAGAACTGAGAGAGAGAGGCCTACCCATGAATCCAGGTAAGAGCTAGTCAGCCCATGGAAGAAGAGCCATGGGATTTGGAAGTCAACCTCAAGTTAAGATGAAAGAGGACTTTACTTGACAACTCTTCATTGGCTGATGAGATTGTGATATATTGTGATCTAGGGGTGGATGGTGTTTGTATTTTCTTCTCCCCCTTAAGAAAGATTGGCTTAAGGATGAATTGTAAGCCAGCCTCCAGTCAAGATAAAGAAGAATTTACTTGAGTACTCTAGATTTTGACTTATTGAATGATATGTTTTGTTTAAGACTATATGGCCACCTTAGTAATAAGTTGTTATGTTATATTGTTGTGAACGTTGTGCTTTAGTTTCTTGAATGTTTTGCTTTAGTTTATTGTAGAATAAATAGAGAGTTCACTATTCTATGCAATCAGGTCATTAAAGTTATTCACAGCAGTAGTTCTCAGGAGAACTGCTTGTAATTGTCTCTACGCTTCCTTGCTAGAAACCTTCTGGTTTGACTATAGAGTTGTCATCTTTGACATTCACTTTGTCCAGATTACTTCATTCACACTTTCTCACCATTGAGTCTGCTGGTCATGATCTTTGTCCAAGTTGTAGCCATACAGAACCCATTGAGGTATGGCATCATCCTTAGCAGTGTTGTGGGCTATAGAATAGAGGCTGGTGTCCTCATACTGGCTGTCTGTGTGCTATTCCCCATGCCCTTTCTCATCAAGTGGCTCCCCTTCTACTGTTCCAGTGTCTCGTCCCATTCGTTTTGTCTCCACCAGGATATCATGAACCTTACCTGTGCCAGCAACTATGTCAATAGCTTTTATGGACTTATTGTTGTTATTTTCACCAAAGGTGCAGATTCACTCTCTATCCTCCTTTCCTATGCATTTATCCTGCACACAGTATTGGCAATTACCTTTGGAGATGGCCAACTAAAAGCTCTCAGCACATGTGTTTCTCATATCTATGTTGTTCTCATCTTCCATGTGCCACTCACTGGCATTTCTTTTATTTATTATTTTGTAATGTGCCTACCCCCTTTGACTCAAGCCAAAACCTACTTCCTTATTCCACATGGTCTAAATCCCATTTTCTGTACTGTGATGACCAAGGAGATAAAAAGGAAGATTTTTTCCAGATATTTGTCCAGACAAAGATCACTGGGCAGGTTGAGGAACACCTATGCTAAAGATGAGGGAGGAGAGGTTACCACTTCTATAAATAACAATTATGGCTATAAAGAATAAAGTTTTTATTATTTTTCTCACGTAATTTTATTAATTCTACAGAGAATGGTGGGAGTCAATAATCAATCACTCAAATCAAATCAATCAATCAAATAATTTACTAATTGCTCTCTCTCTCTCTGTACTGTCATTATGTTAGATAATATGGGTACAAAGAAAAAGAAAATCAAACATTCTTTGCCCTCAATGAGTTTACATTCTATGGAGGGATGGAGCAATATGTGCTCATATAAAAGTGCATACAAAATTAATGCAAGGTAAGTGGTAGGGCTAGACTCTGGGTAAATACCTAGTGGACTTTGTACAAGTTAGCACCTGAACTGATCTTTTGAAGAGACAAGAAATCTTTTTAAGAGATGAAAGTGAGGGAGGAGTGCATTACAGATGCGTGTGCATGAATGTGTGTGTGTGTGTGAAAGAGAGAGAGTGAGAATGAAAGAGTGTGAGAGAGGAAGAGAGAGAGTGAGAGAGAAAGGGAAAAAGAAAAGATAGAGGGGAGAAAGAGAGAGAGAGAGAGAGAGAGAGAAATTATTCTCATCTCAAATGAATATACTTTGTGGAGGAAGTCATGAAGTGAATGAATTTGTTTTCTTTTCATATAGGAGGACAAAGCAGCAGGAAGTCTAGATCCTCATTGTTGATACTTGTCATTCCTTTCAAAATGAAGTTCACTTACTCTGTATAGGTTACCTTCTCTACCTATTTCAGATTGTCCTTTTAATAGCAGCAAAGCAACAAACACTATCTGATGCATGGAAGAGTCAACTTTTTCAAAAGCTGTATTTCATTACAGGTATGTAGTGAAAGTCCTACTATGTCCCCAGATTTATTTGAGTAAATGTAAAAGCTCCTTGTCTACTCAGTCATAGAATCTGAAAGCTGGAAAAGACTTCAGAAGACATATAGTCCAAAAAGCAACTGGGAAAGAGCCCCTCCCACCTGCTTCCCCCTTAACAGCCTAGCTAGAAAAAAGAGGGTACATAACTAACATTAGTTATCCCAACCAAGGTGGAATGTTTCTGTGAATGGTACTGTATAGTCCAAGAGTGCTATAGAATTTCAGGGCATGAAAATCACAATTTAATTCTATTTTATCAAGAAAAAGTTATTAAGGGCACACTATGTTAAGGAATTGTACAATGTGCTGAGGATTCTAAGAAAAAAATGAAAAACAATCTCAAGCAGTTTACATTCCTCTAGGCATTAAAATGCATATACATAGGAACATATATAAGGCCAAACAGGTTGGAAAAGTTGAGGAAGGTTTTATGGAATAGCCTGTTTTGGGCTCACTTTTCTTTGCATCTAGTCCTTGCTTTATTCTCTGACACTTACATTCCTCTTCCTTCATCCTTAAAGTCCTTTCCCCCTTGGCCAGCTGTCACTCCCAACCTACTAACCTTTATTACTGGGTAGCTCAAGCCACCTACTTACTTTGTTCCTACCCCGGAGGTGTAGAGCTCTTATAATGCTGTCAGGCTACATCAAAAGTCCCTTGAGCACCTCAGTCCTGTATTTCTGTTGCTGCCTACATATTTCACCTTCATTTTTAGGGGTATGCTTGGAGTCATCTCAAATTGACTCTCAATTTTGAAATTTTCAGTGTGAGCATTTATACCTTGGAAATCAGGAAACCATAAAAACCACAGCTTAATTTTGTTTTATTTATGTCTAGGCTTAAGTGAAAGATGGACACAATTTTAATGATGCAGATTAGACTTAAAAGTGTGTTGAGTTTTTTTTTTTGAGAGAAGGTTGCTAAACATTTGACACCTCACCCCTGCTATCTTTTTAGGGCGACAAAATCCTTGACTAAATTGAAATTTTACCAAACAAATTCTATTATTAAGGGGATTCATTCTATAAGGTTTGGATTCAGTCAAAGGGCTGCACTTGAAGACTTAGAGGGCCACACGTGTCCTCGAGGCAGCAAGGGCTGTAGGTTCCCCACCCTTGACTCCAGACAATCCAGCACCTTCAGTATTATTTAGTAGATTCAGCAAGGGGCCACTAGGTGGGAAAGTGGATAGAGTACATCTCCCTGATTTAGGAAGACTTGAATTAAAATCTGGCTGTAGACCCTTACTGGCCGTGTGATGCTGGACAAGTCCTTTAATTGTTTGTTTTATTTTCTTTAAACAAGCCCACACTGTGCAGAGGTGCTCTGAGAATCATCCGGGGCCATATTTGTAAAGTAATTTGCACAGTGCCTGCAACATATATTATATAAATGGTTATTGCCTCCCACAGCTCCCATTTACCCACCCAACTTGGTGATTATCACTCAACTACTTCTCAGTGCAAGCATCCACTAAGCCCTTCTGTTTCTCCTAAAGAATACTTGGACTATCCTCTTACGGATATGCTTAGTCTTTATACTGTAGATGATAGGATTAAGTACAGGTGGGAGTAACAGGTACACGTTGGCCATGAGTGTGTGCACAATGGGTGATAGGTGTTTTCCAAAGCGGTGGATCATGGTCACACCAATGAGGGGTACATAGAAGAGCAGCACAGCACAGATGTGAGAGAGGCAGGTATTGAAGGCCTTGAGCCTCTCAGTCCCATGAGGCAATGCCCAGCACTGTCTTCAAGATGAGCACATAAGAGAAAAGAATAATAAGGGCATCCAGCCCTAGAGTACAAATGACAACAATAAGGCCATAAAAACTATTGACACGTGTGCTAGCACATGCAAGTCTCATGGCATCCTGGTGGAGACAGTAAGAGTGAGAGAGAACATTTGAATGGCAGAAAGGTAGTCGTTTGATTAGAAAGGGCACAGGGAAGACCACACAGATGGCACGGACAAGGACAGCTGCTCCAATCTTTCCAATGACCCCACAGGTGAGGATGGAAGCATAACGCAGTGGGTCTCGGATGGCTACAAAGCGATCAAAGGCCATGGACACCAGTACTCCAGATTCTACTGCTCCAAATCCATGTATAAAGAACATCTGAGTGATGCAGGCATCAAAAGAGATTTCAGGAGCATTGAACCAGAAAATGCTGAGCATAGTGGGTAGGGTGGACATGGAAAGACCCACATCAGTGACTGCCAAGATGGAGAGGAAATAGTACATTGGCTCATGGAGGCTGCTCTCCATCTTGATAATGGATAAGATAGTTCCATTGCCAAGAAGAGTGAGGGTGTAGAGGAGCCCCAGGGGGAATGCCATCCAAGGATTCTTCTCTGGCATTCCTGGTATACCCGTCAGCCAAAAGCTGTGATGATTGACCTGAGAGGCATTCAAGTTAAGCATGGTATCACTGGAGGGGATTTCTCTGCTTGGGAGGCTGCTCCTGAAGTGAAAGAACATTCTCTTATGGGCTAGGTAGAAATGTACATTTAAGTCAAAGCAGAAGAAAAACAGAGACAAGGAATTTTTCACCCAGACTTTACCCCTTACTTCCTTGGAGATCTCAAGTATTGTAGCTCTCATTATTTATTTTAGTTCATCTGAAAATACGAGGAGATGAATAGAAATGCAGTATTCTTAAGAGTTAAGCAGTACCTGGAGTCCAGATACAAGGACTTAAGTCTGTGGGGCACCATGACTCCCTTCTTCATTTCTTCAGTTTAAATATTGTCAGAAAAGTGGTAATAGGAATATAGAAAATCCCTAGTAATTTAGGAGTATGCTACATTGGGTTAATATTGCCTCAAATCATCATTTCCCTTTAAATAGAATCCCTACAATCATAAATACACATGTTGTATACTCATGAACACTTTCTATGCATACAAGCATATTATATTAGACAAACATATTCTATACATATATTTATATATGGTGATTTATGCAAATAATTCAAATACATGCTTACATCTATACATTCGTATGTGTGAACATAAGTAAACAGTTATTCTTCTATACATGTCATCACTTATACAGGAAAAGTGGCCTGTTTTCATACAGATAGGTCACAATACAACTAACTTTCTGAAAATGGAAAGTCCTACTCACAGCTATAAAAAATGATGAGATATACTGACTCTGACTAACTTTGCTACTATGACAATTAACTTCCTTTCTCTGGCCTCAACTTTCCCATCAATAAAATAGGGATAGTATTATTTATGTTATTCCAAGATACCCTGTCTTCACTATCTAACCAAGAACTGGACATATATCATGCTACCTGCCTCATCCCATATTGATCATTAATCCAAGAAGGGAGGGAAAGACCCTCCTGAGTAACCTGAAGAGAATCTATTCCACATTTAAGTTTGACCTAGGCAGAACTTACTTGGATGAAGGAAAGTTCTCAAATAAGTTTCTTCCTTCTATAACCAGGCTGACCCTAGTAATATACCACATCAGGTTTGAACATAAGGCAGGATGATGTACTGAACATCTAGACTTTTCATATACCCTATGTATCTCTTCTGTAGTAACTGATAATCAAATTCATATTATTTTTTGTTCCAAGTACTCAGGAGCAGAAAAAAACAATATACGCAATGACCACAAAAATGTAAATATCTACCATAAATGTTGAAAGTCTCTGTTGCAAAATTATGAAGAATAAGCCTAGAGCTAATTTATGTGTGTGTGTGTGTGAACAGATACTTGACTCTTTTTCCTTTGCAACATAGGCAGTCCATAACATTACATACATTTTCATATTGGATGTCCCAGTCCATTTTACTTATTGTATTTTCTAATATTTTTGTCTTTAAAATTTTATTTGATATATGAGATAACATTCTGGGAGGGAGATTCATGAGAAAATTTAGTCTAATTAAAAACAAAACGTATCAGTAATAATTATTTTGACAAAATAATTAATTTTTGAAGAATTTGACAATTTAATACTATATAGACTCTACTCAGAAACTACTGCAATAGTCAAAACTCCTTTCCATTAAAACCAGTCTCTACTCTCTTAAAAGCGTTCATGTCATCCCTATCCTTCTAGTGTCCATGTCCCACTTTTTCCTACTTTTCCATTGTGTGCCCTTCAGAATACCTGTCCCATTATTGACAAGCTTCCTGTCATATTAAACATATGCCTTCCTCGTATAAATTATTTTTATATATTTTATATCATTTATATGTACGCATGCAACTCTACCTCTCCACCATCTTAGAACTAAAGCTCTTGAGAGTGGGACTCTTTCATTTTGTCTTTGTATTCATAGCACCTGGCACAGTGCCTGTGCTTAAAAATTGCTCCATCAATTCTTGTTGAACTGAATTACTGGTTCATATGACTGTCGTGATAAAAGTACTTCATAACTGTCAATTGCCATAGAAATGTAAATTATTGTTCTTCAGTGAAGCCTCTCTGTGCTCTATTCCTACTAATGATATTGTGATACATAGAGCTGAATATGATCGTGGTTTTTCATCCATGAGTTTTCATTCTCACTGTGTACTTTTGGTAGTGACAATCAAAGAAAGCGACATGGAGGGAGTGGCATCTGAATTGTTCCTTGATGGAGGGATGTGGTTTCACCTGGTATACATCAGATAGGAACCTAGGCACTAAGATCAGGTTGAGAAAGGACATACATACTCTTATGTTCTTAATTTGAACATAGACACAAATGGAGTTTCTTCAATACAAAATCAGAGGTATTCAGAGAGATACATTCTATGCACAAATGAGTGAATGAATGCATGCATGCATGCATGAAAAGCAAAACATTTAAAGCAATGCTTACTATGTATCGCTCATTGATATAAGCCCTGGAAAAACAAATACGAGTAAATACACCATTACTCTTCCATAGAAATGCACAAATTCTTTTACCCACAGACACAAAGCTTTATTTATAAGGGCATTCTCAGGCATGCTTCTACAGATTCATGTGTAACTACAAATGGTCCTATGCAACTATATTCATACATACAATTGCAGTTCTTATCGATAAGCTATACTAGTAAATCAATGAAATTGACATGCACAGAAAATAAATATATACTCTTTCTTTGTCTCTCTAACTCTGTCTCTGTCTCTCTGTCTGTCTCTGTCTTTCTGTCCCTCTTTCTCTCCCTTTCTCTGTCTGTCTCTCTGTCTCTGTCTCTGTCTCTCTCTCTGTCTCTCTGTCTCTGTCTGTCTCTGTCTCTGTCTCTCTGTCTCTCTGTCTCTGTCTCTGTCTCTGTCTCTCTCTGTCTCTCTCTGTCTCTCTGTCTCTCTCTCTCTCTCTCTCTCTCTGTCTCTCTCTCTGTCTCTCTCTCTGTCTCTCTCTCTGTCTCTCTCTGTCTCTCTCTCTCTCTCTCTCTCTCTCTCTCTCTCTCTTTCATATCTCTCTCTCTTCTCTGACTCACCCACATCCACAGAGGTACATACTCATTTCTGTTTGTTGTTGTTCTTTAGTCATGCCTGACTCTTTGCATCCTCATTTGGGGTTTTCTTGGCAAGAATACTAGAGTTATTTGCCATTTTCTTCTCCAGCTCATTTTATAGATAAAGAACTGAGACAAACAGGTTCAAGTGACTTGTCCACGTTCACTAAGCTATTAAGTATCTAAGGCCAGATTTGAGCTCAGGTAGATAAGTCTTCCTGACTTTAGACCCAATGCTCTCTATTCTCTATATCACTTTGCTGCCTGACATGCTCTTCTACTTCTTCACAAAGGGGTCTATATATTGCTATGAACATATACTCTCCTCTACATTAATAGAAACACTCCTGACATCTTTCTTTCTTGACCTCACACTCTCCACATGTTTCCTTTCCTGTTACTCCCTCCTCTCAAGGATCAGTGATCTCATCAATGTTCCTTTATGATCTATTACTCAATAACTGATTGGTAGAGGAAGACAAACCTCCAAGGATTATTTGTAATTGTTTTTTCAGGTTCTTCTGCTCTTTCAGTCTGTGAATAACTTAAAGTCTGATATATTTCCAGGAATTTTCCATCTTCTATCCACTCAAGGGAACTTCAACTCCACAACCAAGTCATTCTGCCACAAAACTGATAAAAATTCATTCTTTTTTGAGTTACCAGTCTGTGCCCTTCTGTGTTTTGTTTCTTATTTTTGGTGAGGCCCACCCACTCCCTGTATACCATTTATGAATACACTGCATCTTAGTGGAATGCTGCAAGCACTGTAGAAAACCCTCACCCTGAGGATTTGAAGTATTTGCCTGATCTCTGACTTTGGAATGAATGGCTATATTCCCTTGAAAGGGACATTGTCAGGAGACAGATGGTACAGGATTGAAACTGAGAGCTGCAGATAAAAGGAACTTTTTATTCCTGCTGGAATTCTATTAAGCAGATGGTCATTGATTCTGTCTTTGAATTTGTAAATCTAGGTATGCCTAGATAGACACCAAAGTAAGAGTTATTGCACTTCATCCAAATTCGATTATGTGGAGTGTTCAATCCCACACCTCTTTATCTAGTTGGATGCTAGCTAGATGCATTGCTCGCTAGATGCATACACAAGGAAGTGGGGTATACGTGTGGTGCACATTGGGTACGGTTGTCCATAGTAGGAAAGACAAGCAAGCAGAGAACTTTAACATGACACATAACATGAAGGGAGTGCCCACCACCATGAAACAACTCCTTGGAAAAAGTCTACTTCAACACGTGCGATTTGTTTCTCTGCCTGAACCATTAGGATGGATTGGTGGAAAGAGCTCTAGATACAGCATAAGAAGATATGATTCTTAATTCTGTTTCTTACTAAGACAACTATATGACCTTGGTTAAAATGAAGATGATATTTTAATCACTTACCTAACCAGAATGCTGTAAAACATGGTTCTCTGTCAACCTGAGTCCAAAAGAAGATGCTCCACTCTATTCTCTATATTTCATCCTTTTCCCTGTTCTTAGTGAAGTCACAATATGCTAAGCCTAATCCAGGTTCTGGCTAGCCCAGGTATGTGTCTAAATATTATATCTACCTGCTTTTCATTCTCTTTAGAGTCACTTTTGTCACACACACACACACACACAAACACACACACAGGCACGTGTACATATACACATTCACACACCTACACAGCCCCTGGACATTTTCTTGGTGAATCGCAGGAGGAAGTAATTTTCTGGGGGAAAGGGAATGGTTGGTGGGGAAAGGAAGAAAGGAAAGGAAAGACTAAATCTGGATAGCAATAAATATTTCATTACCTTTTCTTCATCACTCCTCCCCAGGATTTAAGCCCTTGTTTTCCTCAGGCCATTTCAGTCTCACTGACTTGTATACATTTCTTAGTGATTGACCTGAACTGGGTAGAGATAAGCTCATCAACCTTTAACCAGGATAGTAAAATGTACACTTAAGACCACTTTTATTCTCAAACTAATGCATTATGTATTTAATAACTTATTAGGAGCCATTAACCCATTAAATGCAATTTGTTATAGCCACTATTTGAGTACTAGCCACCTAATCAATTGTCAACATTTTATTTTTAGAAGTGGCTTGGATTGAGTTTGTTGACCTAGATAAGAAGGTAGTTTTGTACTTTTTATTTGTTCCACTTCTTGAGGCATTGAGAGGAAGATGGCAAAAGCCATCTGTGTGCCAGTTTGATTGTTTTTTATCTGGTATATATCTGATATATACCTCTGGTATATATATGTCTGGTATATATACTCTCTTCAATACACTTGATTGAGGTGAAATTTAATTCTCACTGGATTATTGTGGGCTGAAATACCTAGAATATAAGAGAGTCTATCCTAAATAACCATTTTTTCAGATGCTCAGATCTTTGCTCACAGAAAGGCTAATACAAATTTTTATCCCTTTTAGTATTTTCTTGTTCTTGACTTCCAGTTCCTTCCCATTCCTTCTTGCTTCCTCATACTTGTTGCCTACAGTATTTGTATATATGCTTGTGATTGAAAATTGAAATAAAAATCAAGATGTATATTTTTACCAACCTTGATTCCCTACTTCTGGAGCTCCTCACTTCCCTGATCCTTCCTTCACTGAATTTATTTCAAACTCTTAGGTGTTTCATCATCACCTTCTTCTTCCCTTACCCCATGTTGCTCATTTATTAGTCTGTATTGCACTCTTTTCCCATTCTTCTTACCTGCCTTTCTCTTCTTACTACAGATTACACCTCTTCCTTCACCAGGGTGATGATTCTAAGCTCTTATGCTGTCATTTTGAATCCCATGGGTCACCTTGAGTCTCAAGGAGGCTCTGATCATTCCCTAGATCCCATTCAAACAAAATGAGCCTATAGAAATATTTCCTTCTGGTGTATGTGGGAGGGGTGGAGGTAGATAAAAAGACTCATATGTGCTGTTTCATTAAGGAATTTCAGATGCTTCCATTTTTACCCGTATTACCCATTCCATCCTTTATTCATTTATGATACACCCATCTTCTCTCACAGTTAGTATCTTGTATTTTCTCATCCAACAAACATATGTAACAGCTGGAATTGCTCACATTTATATTCCCACTATGTATTCATTCTTCATCTACTGATTATGCTTTATGTTATATCTGAATATATTCCAACCTGTCAATGAAATTTGTCAAATATTCATTATGTACTTACTAAAGACATTTAATTGACACAATGAATAGAACACTAGAAATGGAGTCAGGAAGATCTAAAATCTAATTTGGACTCATACACTTTCTTTTTTTTTTTTTTTTAAATTTTAATTTATTTTCTTGGTTACATCATTCATTTCCACAAGGTTTTGAGTTACAAATTTTCTCCCCTTTTTGTCCCTACCCCCCAGCCCAGAACATTGATCACACTGTAAG